>WAAG01013835.1:4986-39071 GCA_013390105.1 Tichodroma muraria | reverse complement strand
GGGGTTGCCACATCCTGCTTCTTTAAAAGTCCTTCTTGTGGCTCCTCCACTTGGGAGCAGACTGTGTCCACAAGGAAACTGAGAACAGCCCAACACAGTCTTTTTGTACCTTTTAAGATTTGCCTCACGGAAGGAAATGTTGGCTTATGTCCAGGCCCATGATTTACTGTAACCTTCCAAAGGAACATCCAGTTGACTGGAGCAATTTATTAACCATGCCAAAAAACAAAGGCAGGCGATATTTCTGGCATGTTCTGTTTCCAAAGGCCCAAGCATAATAGGAGGGATTACACCTCTGTTTGCTATTTCTACATTCAGAACCTTAGACATGTTGTTCAGTTCTCTTAAGCTTATTTGTAGTTCAGCATTTTTGATGTGGCTCGCTGGTGTGTCAGAAATTGAAACCCCGTCATTGGAAGGAAATTGTTGCTATCCTCCCAAGTAAGAAATGCAACTACATTTGGTCATACAAGCCTTATTGTACACACCTTCTCAAGTAAAGAAATCATGTTATACTTCTACAGAACCAAACATGAAGCCTCCAAAGACCGAGAAAGTTACCTCCTAAAAACCAAATCAGAATACATGGAAATACTCACTAATTCAGTATACAGGCACATGTGTAAGTGGCATGCAATGGGCAGCAACATGAGAAGTTGGAATTTTGCTTTTAAGTAACTCCGTGTGATTTGTTGTTCTCTGGGTTCTGATCAGCACAAAGATTTGTGTCAACTGGCGTGAAAAGTTGTTTCTGTTTATCTCTTCCCTCCTCCTCCTCCCTCATATCTCACCAAGGAACTCTTGATACTTTGCTTGGCACACCTAGATTCTCTGCAGCTGTCCCTCACACAGAATCACCCACCTTGCAAAAGTGTTTTCCAAATGATAGCCATGAAAACAGCAAGATGAAGTGGAAAACAGCAACACGAAGTGAAAGACAATCAAATACGTTATTTTTCCATACCAATGCTGAATTCACACCGTAGAATATGCTAAGAACTACTATAAGTTATATACATATAACTAAGAACTACTTAATATTATCTCCATAGTAAAATTTCATGGAATATTGTGACAGCAAACACATTGTTTGTCAAATTTCATGTCATCTTATTCAGTTGCAAGTTGGTCATGCTTAATCACCATGACCTTCCGGAGATCAGAACTTACTCATCTAAGTTGCCTCACTTCCATTAGCTGACTGTATTAACAATATGTACAAAAGCACCATTGAAATGCCTGGATCAATCTGTGGGGCCAAGCTAAAAACATTTCAAGTCCATCCTCTTATATCAACTGAAAAGTCTGAGCTGAAAAATAAAAAAGCTTAGAGTTTACAATGTGTCAAAAGAATCAACAACTAATCTTTGCTTCTTAAATTTGTGCTCATCACTGCCCCAAAATTTGAGATGCAGAACTCTGTCAGATGAAAAAAAAAATTTGGTTTAGACATACTGAGTTCAAGAATGTGAACAACAAGCACAAAGTAAGAAATAAAAATAATAACAATTTAAAAAAATAATTAAAAATTTTAGAAAGAGATAGACAATCGATGAACACACAAGTCAGGCTTCGTTAGCTGGATACTTAAGATACAGGACGTGCTGCTTCATCTCACTGTGATTACAAACCTCAACATCTGGCTCTCAGAGTAGATGCAAATTTGATGGCAGATGTTTGCAAGACTCACAGAGGACTGTTTTTATAGTTAAAAGTGATTAAGGCAAGTTGTTCATTCTGCCACATTTTTGTCACCCTTCCATTTTGAACCATCACCCTTCTGCCTCTTATCTGTCAGTCTTGGACAGGACAAGCCATTTGGCAATGGCTTACTCAATTAAACCTACTCCAAATGTGCCCTCATCATCCCAAATTCCTGATCCTTCCATCCATTCTCCACTTCCAATTCAGAGGTCACAGGTTATAGCCAAGGCCACGTATTTTGCCCCAGTAGGCTCAGCCCAGATGTGACCATGGAGATTGAACCTCCACATGGCATTTTGCCCTCCCATTTTGCCCTGGTGGCTGCCTCCAGCCCTGCAGAGTGACCCCAGAAGAGCGTTGCACCTCTCCAGCACACCTTAATACCACCCAGAACCTGCAAAATGGGAACTTGCTAAATCTTAGCTGTGAATAAGAAGGGTGTCAATAACCCCTTCTCTATTCCCATCCCAATGAATCCACACCCAGGATATAAACAACTCAAAGTGACATTTCCCATCTCATTCTGTCAGTGTTAATGTTAATGTGTTCCTGTTGTCCCTTCCTCCTTGTTCTGTGAATACAGCCTTTGGAGAGACAGCACCTGCAATCAAAAGTCAGTTACTAACACCACTATTTTCTTCCAGCCTCAACTTTCCTTTCATTTATGAATATCCATCTGTTTCTAGACAAGAAAAGGTTTCATTTCATACAGTATAAAATAAATTAAGGCAAGGCTGGATGGGCCATTAAACAACCTGGTTTTTAATGGCCCATCCATTAAAAACCATGGTCTTCTTAGCAGAAGGTGTCTCTGCCCAAGGCAGAGGACTGGAAAAAGATGATCCTTAAGGTCCCTTCCAACTCAAACCATTCTGTGATTCATTCTATGACCAAGAGCTTAACTCAATTTTAGGAGCCTACGTATATCCATTTCCCACATTCCAGCCTAAAAGAAGGGAAAGAGCACACCTTGTGCTAAAAATGTCTCTGCTCATACATTTCACTCTTGAATGAAGCTTTTGACAAAGGAATCAAAGGATGCTAGACACTAGTCGGTACTAGTAAATCAGGACAACCTCTTTCCCCACCCTTTTTTTTTTCTTGCTTGTTTTTGTAAAAGAGTCCACCTTCATTCCCTAAACAAGCAAACCAATTTTCAAAACACTGTTCCAAAGGGGCTGCAGACAGCCATAAATTTTAGCCAGCTTAACATCCTGAGCTGCACTTGAATTCATAACCCTACAGGCAGATGACTTCATACACTTTACCAATCCTGCACACCATCTGCTCCCTGCTTGGCACTGCCTTCTAGGAGCTCTCTGCCCTGTGGATCTCATACAGCTGTTGTGTTCATAGCCTCAGAACTAAACAGAATTTCTGCTTCTGCTGTGATTACCCCTAACTTTCTGTTGCTACTCAATATGCCTCCAGACATTTCCAGGCACCATGACTCAGTCAGTTTCAACAATGTCCTATAGACGTATGGCAAAAAATAGCAAATTTTCCAGAAAGTGACAAAGAGCACCCAGATTCCCAAATGTCCTTTTCAGCTGCAACTAGAAATGAGCACTGTTCAAAGACTCTTAATATTGTGGAAACATGCATTGAACTTCTCTAGATTTCAGGTCTGGCCATGCTGTCTCTCAAGTGCTCACCACAGGCACCATGAGCTTCTTAGGAACGTCTCCCAGGCTAAAATCACAAGACCCTTTTCCTTCAGCAAGAGGCTGACACAGCTCGTATTTTCCCCATAAAATGGCCTGAGGCACATCTTGGAGCAGTACCTGTTCCATGCAGGAGAGGGCAGCGATATACACGTGTGCACGCCTGGCAAATAAACTGACGGGCATTTGGACACAATTCCTTTGAGTGTCTGACTCCCCTGGAGGTTCAGATGCTGTTCATGATCACATAGTTAAATCAAGGAAAAATTCCATTATGGCATACGACAACCTCAAAATGAATGCAGGTAGACTGGTGCTAAATTAAAGGAATCAAAAGTGTGATGTGGAAAAGCAATTGCAAAAGGCACAGGTTATGCTGGTGGGAGAAAGAGGTTGAGTTTGGAAGAAAAAGGTTGAGCTTGGGAGAAAGTAGAGATCCACAGCAATTTATCCTTTCTTTAAGAGCTGACAGTACAAACTTTTATTTAAATACAGGCACCCACAAACATTAGATGGGAGAAGGGGGGAAAAAAGGAGGTTCCTAAAACGTCCAAAGCTGAAATCTGCAAGCCACTTTGTCACTGGACTCTGTAGCACTTTGACATCTAAACATCAGCATGTATTCAGATCTGGAGTATGTTTTCAAATTGAAAAACTTGAAAAGACTTCCTCCTAAAACTCCTTTTACTCAGCTTTTTATGAACATCTTTACTTCTATTTCTGGAAAATATCCCAGCTTCTTCCCATAGCAGAATCATTTTCTGGAGATGTTCATGTGGATTATAGCTTTTTTTCTTTTTTACATGGAACTCACAGAGAAAACTTGAAGACAAAAATAATACTATTCAATATAAAACACCAGAAATGTAACAAGCACGATTTCAAGTGGACTATTTCACAAATAGAAAGGAGCCAAGACAAGCTAAAACCAAGGAAACACTCTCCAGGCACCTCTGGTTTTCCCAGCACAAGAACCACCAAGACATATTTGATACACACCTTATGGCAAATTTGATAACAAATGAATTTAATAACAAATTTGTACTCAGCCAGTTTATAGGGGAGCCCTCACAGGTGCACTGCAAAGCCTGGCATATCCCACAAAACCTTCTTAAGGGTGAAGTTTCACAGCTGGGGGAGGCAGGAAAACCCAGACCTGGGAGTGCTCACCTCACTCCAAAAACTGTAACTCAGAAATAAAGGAAGGAAAACTGGAGCTGTGATGATGTTTACCTGTCTTGTACATGGGCATGAAGCTGAATGGCATGAACTAAGTGAATGTTTAAGCTCATGTTAACAGCCTACTCATTTAAAACAAAAGTACAGTAAAACAAAAACCAGAAACAACCACCAGTAAAAGGATACAATGAAAGAGCAGCTCAAATATGCAAAGAGTACTCAAATATGCAAAGAGTACACAAAAAGATCTCTATTTCAGCAACTAAACTGTGGTAACTAGAGCTGTATCAACAGTACCTCTTAGTGGCCACAGTAATCTGCTACCAAAAAGAGGGAGGAAGAAAGGAAGGAAAAAAAATAGAAAAAATGCAAGTCATGACTAGAAACACGAAGGAGCTAGAGAAAAGAAAAATGTAGGATTCAGTACCCTATCCTGGAATAATCTTGCAGACATTGATCCAAAGATAGTGGCTTTTCCCTTTCATCTTTTAAAGAGATGTATGTGAACAGATATCACTAAGCCCATGCTCTGTGTACCACATGCATGCACTTTCTAGAAGCCCTGCTAGCAAAACTCACCCAGGCTTTGAAAACTCATATTTAATTTGCTTAAAAGTAGAAAATCCACTGGAAACATTTCAGATACGTAAAGTGAGATCCAAACCAAGGTAAATAAATTTCATATTTCTTTCTATGTGGGCTGGGGAAGGGGCAAATGGGGAATGGGATAGATGTATCCATTAGCAGTGCATCTAGACATTTAAAAATAACAAAGCATGTATTTGACAACCTTGTGCTTCCCTTCTGCAAGTTGTGAAGGACTGCCAAAGAGCTGGAGCAATGACTTGTGGCCAGAAAAAGATTGAATCTGAAGATGACAGAGGCAGGGGAAAGGGAACACTTTTCCTTGTCCTGCCTGGGGCATTGGTACATGGATCATGAAGCAGGAGGCACGGCCTCCAGAGCACACTGCTAAGGCAAAGCATGTAGGCACAATGGATAAAGAATACAGGGGCTATTTTGGGAAGATCATGAATGTACACTACTTTACAATTAAAGTAATGAAGAGGGGAAACAGTAAGAACCCCTAGTAAAATCTTCCCAGATGTAGCCACATAATTAGTGGAAGATATGGAATTAAAATCAAGCCTGCTTCCACTCTCCACCTCGTCAAGACAACCCAGGGTACCCTTTCCCAAGGGCAATGTTATCGTGTAACATCTTCCAAACCTGACAAGCTTGGAATTTAAATTGAACAAATTTGGATTTGTTCAATTTAAAATGGAAAAAAACAAGTTGACCACCAGCAAAGTTTAAATTAGTATTTCTTTGGAAAATAGGAGCATTCAAATGTCCTCTACCTATCATTTAACTGCAGGCTGGAGTGCTAAATTTCCTCTGACTCTACCTCATGCCTGTAAATCTTCCAGCCAGTCATTAACTGCCTGGTAAAGGACTGGCACCTCATATATTGTCACTTAATTATGCTATGCTACATTGGTCTTCCTAGGAGGCACTCATTTAGCACAAAAACACCTCTAAAGAAAACGATGTAGACAGACTACCCGAGCCAGAGACGATGAAGAATGCTGCTGACAGGGGAATAGAAATGACAACTAAAACAGCCTTTGGAACGGAAGGAGAAACCGTAGCGACGGGGAAAAAGAAACCAAGCATGGACATTTGAACCATCAGATAAACAGCAGCTGACAGGACATTTTGGATCTGGAAGGAGGGGGCAGAGGAGGAGGAGGAGGAGAAGTGCACCAAAGTGGAAATAGAAAATTACTCTCCTGAATGAACGAGATGTGTTTGGAATGAGTCACAGGGGAAGGCAAGTGCAAGCATCAGCAAGTTGAGAAGCTGACTGCGCGGTACCTTGCTCCTGAACCCGGTCCTCAGAAACGAGAGACGGCTGAATAAACACAATGAGAAAAACAGCCTGTTCTCACTTCCTACCTCTGCCACGCTGAAATGGAAACGCTCTCTGGGCACAGCCCTACGAGCACAAGGAAGGCACCGCCACCGCTGACTTCAACACAGGCAAAGGACATTCAGCACCTCAGAATTGTCCTTCCTTCTCCTCACTCTAAAGAGACGCTTGGATCTTTCCTGCTATGGTAGGAAAACCAACCCTGCTCTTGTACAATACACACTGGCTTTCGGGACCTGTTGCCAAAAAAATCCAGACCAGAACTGAACACAAAAGAGCCAGCTCGGCCAGGGATATGAAACAATAGCAACGCTGCCACGCGGCAGTAACACACAGACACTTGCCTCAGCCACTAGAGCCACCGTGGATGCTGCCGTGGATGGGGCATTTACAAATTAGTCTACGGGAAGGCAGAATTGGATCTCTGGCTGCTCCACAGCCGAGAAGGATTTGGAGTATTTGTGATAACAAATGGCTGCAGTAGAAGCTTTCCTCCCCTCCCCTTCGAAAACATCAGCAATTCTCAGTCCCAGTGACATCTATGAAACTGGAAACCACCACCCTTCAAAGCACAGTTACAACTGCTGTGCTTGGCAGCTTTACACTTAACTCTAGTGTCATTCAGCTACATCAAGTCACTGGACAAAGGCAGGGATTATGTGGAAATTGCCAGTGATAGCTAACATTCAAGATCTTTTTCCCTCCACAAAACTAAGCCTTCATTTGATATTACCAAATTTAGGGTGGTGCAAATCAAGGTGGAAATTTAGGTTCAGAACCTAAGGTGCATATACACATATCCCTAATTGGACTGAAAAAATGGTCTCAACTTTCCCCCCCCATTTGTCATTGATAAATTCATAATTTCTACTTGTGAAGAAATCCCACTTCCTAAGAAAACACAAATAGTGTAGTGCGTAGTGAGAAATTTGGTGCGCTCCATATCTTTCTTTGATTCATCTCCTGAAGACTGCTCAGGAAAAGCCTGCTTTGAGTCCAAGGATAGGAAGGAATTAGGGACACAGCTTGTCTATATAAAACTGTATGTTTGCTATCAACACTGCAGACAAGGAGCCTCCTCAGTACTGAAGGTGTTTGCTGAATCACTTTGTGTTGGTACCTGTGCAATGAAGCAGGCACTGTTAGACATGCAATTGCCTTATGTGCTACTGAAATAATTACTACAAACGGTGCGTAAAGGATTTCTAAAACAAGGGGCAGCATTGGTGTGTGTTCCTCTGAGCTGGAGAAAAGAAGTGACTTGAAATCTATCCTTTCCCTTTCCTTATCTCCACATCACTTTGCCAGCAAAGGTCAATTACATGCTCACAAACAACCAGCTCATAGAATTTGCACTATTAGCGAAACCTTAGTCACCAGTTCCGGCTGCCTGCAAGTATAAAAAGCAGCAGCACTGCAAGCCTGTGTTAGAGTTGGTCAGGAAATTATACCCCCACTTCCCAACCCACACAAAAGCATTTTAGGAAAATTAACAATTTGCAATTTAATCGAAGTTTCCAGTTTACATGCAGAGTTAAACTTTGTTTGGTTTTGGCAACTAAGCCCTTTCCTCAGTTCAGTAAGTTTTAGTGTTTTTTGAAGACAGTCTAGAAATTCAACCCAAGTGGAAAGTTTTAATTTAAGTTTTTCATTTCATCAAAGTTTTATTTCTCCCGTCCCACAGACTTTTGACCAAATTAACCAACCAGCCTCACAGGAAAATCCCTTTCAACACACAGGACTCCTACCTTCTTACTTGTTATTACACACAGTTCACATTGTACTGCTCACATCCAAGAATCAAAATCCTAAATATTTATCCTGGGCTTTTTTTCATAGTATTACTTGCAAAGGTTGAAATCAATTTGTAAAACTTATTCTAAACTAGTGCAAATATGTTTTGAAACGTTCATTGTAAATGTCATGGAACAACGCTGATACCAACATTTTGGACAGCTTTTTACATGTACTAACAGTACACAAAAGCTGAGGAGATTAGCATCTCACTGCAAAACTAAAGGCAGATGACAAGGCTTCAAATAAATTACAGCAGCATAAATCTGTTCTGTTTTCAGGTCACTGAGATCTCTGGACACACCCAAGGGTTGTCTTTGTTTTTTATTATGGGGAAAGAGAAGAAAAATTCACACAAAGGTGCTGCATAAAAGAGTTTCCAGATCTTAGAGTAGTTCCACTTTTAAGAAGGTGAACAAATATATATTGGATGCAAACACAGTAATTGCCAGTCAGACTTTGTGTGTATCAGAAGATATTTCTGTTTCTTCAGGGGACAGAAATGTCCTTTAGTACCTGGTGGCTTTCAAATATAACTGTCAAAAACAGTACAAATCAGAATCTACAAGTTTTAACACTTTGAAATGAGATTTGTCTGCTCTCCTCAGCACAACTTTCACCTCTATTTTGCTCGCAACTCCAGCCTAAAAACCTCCCTTAAAACTACCAAACTGAAAATAGAGTAAGATAATAAAAAGCAGAGCAAGAAACTATTCTGTCTCTACTCCCTAACATGGATCCCACTTTCATGGATCCCTATTCTTTTTTCATAAATTAATGTCCAAGACACCTCAAACTGAAGTTGAGTGTTGGAGGTAGCCAAATGTGTTGGCCCAGCAACTTCACAGCAGGATGGGATCTTCAGAGCAAACACATGCTGGGCTGGGACTTACTGTTAATGGGACAAATTCTCAGTGGTCAAATCCCACTAGCTCTAATGGAACTACACCACTGAGGATTTGGCCACATTATTTTTATGTCCTTTCTTCTGCTGCTTCCTTAACCACAGTTTAAGTCTCATCTTTTAGTAGAAAATTTCCACTTGGAGAAAATCCAGGCCCGGTTTCTAAGGAAAGATAAGGACTGTGGCATTAAATGATGTGAAAATAAATCATCTTCCACTGTGTACTTCCCTCAAAGTCTCACTGGGCCTGTTAGAAGACCAAACGATACCTGTGATAAATATCTGAACTTAACTATTGCCTGTGATGGATACACATAAAGCAGTTTATGCAATTTTTATAGAAGGAAAAAATATATATTTAAAAGAGATTTAACAGTTACATGCCAAGTTATATGTTCTGAAAAATACTGTTTTATGGAATATGCTCAGGTCGTCCCGATAGGGGAGAAAAATCATAACTGTTTTTCCTTGCTTTGTTTTGAAACAGTAAATATTTTCACCCTGAAGGTCATTAAAGTGCTCACTACATAGAGATTACTTATTTCAGCAGCCACAGTTAAGCCACATATATACTGTACTTTAGCCTTGTATTTATCAATATTCTACAGAAAGCTGTATACTCCTATGTAAGATCATATTTTGTTCATCTGTGCTGAAAAACACGCACCTCATGTTTGGCAAACAATTAGCCAGGTAATCACTTAACAAATTGCACCATATTTCAGAATGATCCACAGATAGAAAAAATACACTTCATCCCTAAACATGGTTTAGCCCAAGTCTCCTTGTCTCAGCAATAAGAGATTTATTAGGTACTTCCAAAAGGGTTTCTCTATCACAATTCCTAGTCAAACACACCAGGAGGATAATACATTTAATGTTATCACCCAGGAAACATCGCGCCTTATACCAGTAAACCAGGACTCTTGGGGACAAAAGGAAGGGGGAAAGAGCCCTTAAACCTCTAAAGATATGCCAAATAAACCTCATTATTATAAGAAAGTTGACATAATAAATGAGCCTTCGATAGAAGCAGTATTTCACTATGGATACTTGCAAACTCTGTAATAAAAATCAATTTAGACTTTCCAAAAGACTGTTATAGAATGGATATGAATGAGAATTAAGGACAGAAGACTATTAAATCCTGTGTCTAATGCATTCTAAAGAGCAGAACGTCATAAGTTGAGTGTAAAGCAAGTCTATAATGGATTTATCATGCTTACCTACTCATAGCATCAAACTGCTTGGAGAAGATGTCATCTTGGAACCCAAATCAACCAAGAAAACTGCACAAATAGGAGTATTTTAGTGAAATGACAGAGTAATTAGATTGCATTATTCCAGAAATCAAAGTGGCACTTGGGCAACAGAGATTTTTTTACAGCACATACTCAGTGGTCTCAGGATAAACATGCTAACCAAGGTTCTTTAATCTGTTTGAGGAGTCTTTGTTTTGTCACCAAAATAAAAATAATAGTAATAAATCATTGTTTTGTGGCAATATTCCTACTTGTTCATAGCTGAGAATGTTTTTATCTGGCAAAAAACCTAAAATAACCTCACACTGAGTAGAATGTATAGGCTTGTACAAAGGTATCACAACACAAAAGCAGAAATGTCTCTGTGCTCAGGTTCAAACTGAACCTCTGTGGGAGTTCAAGTGCAAATTATGTAAAACTCATTGGTTAAAATCTACATTCCCACGTTAATACACAACGCACAAGTGAAAAGAAACTTGCACTCTCAATTCAGCACCACAACTTTCCAAGGCTCACCAGTCCTGGGGTCCTCCTCAGTCTTTGCATCAGGAGCTACAGGAAACAACAAGGTACTGTGGATTACAGAACCATTCTCCTAGAACCATGTGAGTGGAAAATACTGTGCTTCAGCAAAGCCAAATCCCAGACTGACACATGCCCAAGGGGCTAGATCAGTTAGCACAGACTTAGGAAACCACCTGGAGACATCTTCATGACTATGAATTTTTTCTTCAGAAACCACCAAGGCCACATTTGAAAGATCCCTGCAGTGATTAAACTCCATGGTGCAACCTGGACCAACAGAATTTGAACATGTGCAAGCAGATATTTTTGCTCCAGTTTTCCCTTACCCATTCCTCTGGTATCAAGTATCATGCCTTGGTTTGTGCCTCAAGGCTTCAAGTAAAGTTATAAATCTAGCCTGGGAATCAGGCTTTCCTTTGCTAGGAGAAATTTCAGAGCCTGTATTGGCACACAACCTGGAAGAACAATCTGGACAGTCCAGTCCAGACCAGCGTATCTCCACAGCCTCCCCTACTGCAAGATGGATGCTAGACCCTTCACCCCTGAGACCAACATTCAGGAGATAACCTTGGAAAAGATTTTGGAAGGAGTTTGGTATACCTGAGTCCTCTTTGGGGAAGGAGCATCCCAGGGGATTTGCTGCAGATCAAAGCTTCTAGCCATGATTGCTCTAAGTCCAGGATACGCAACAAAGTGCACAAAAATAGGAGTGTTTGAAATGTTCATGTCAAAATCAAAACCAAGTTGAACTTCTCTAGTTTAAAGCTCTGCTCCACAGCCAAATAGAAATATAAGCCTATCATATATAAGCCCATCATATGTGAATTAATTCTGAATTATTTAAGCTGGCTTACGAATTTAAAATGAAAATCAAGCACCTCTGTGAGAAAACTAAGAATAGTGTCTAAAATTTCACAGGAGAAAAAGCTTTTCTTCCAAAACTTGGAAACAGCCTTTGGTATTTTTGGTTCTTTTTATCACCTCATGATGAACAAATCCCTTTGATTTTTACTAAACCCAGTTGTATTTTCTACAGTTTGCATGATTGACAATTCTTTAAAAACACCAAAAAAACCAAACAAACTACAAAAAAATAAAACAAACAAACAAAAAAACCCCATCAATATCAAATACACCAAGCTCAAAACAGAATTTTGGAGAAGATCATTTTTATATGGAAGTCATCAAATCACAGAGAAGACTGTTTTTGCAGCCTGTTGTTCTCCAGGGCTTGCTCTCTGAGCAACTTTTCCAAGAGCAACATTGGTTCTGTTTGCAATTCATCTCTCCAGTGAGCATTTTTAAACTTGAAGAAGGGGCGGGGGAGGGAGGAGGAAAAAAAAAAAAATAATAAACCAAAAAACAAGAGGCCAGAAAACGTGGACACATTTAAAGCAGGGGTCCTTACAGGAGCAAGAGGGTTCAGCTTTGCGTGCATGTGAATGTATTTTAGCTTTAAATCAAGGAAGTCTCGCTTACAAGGCAAAACCGCTGGCGGTGTGAATTATACGAGCCCAGCTTCCCCCAGTTTGGCAGGGCGGTGAGAGCCCTGCGGAAGGCAGCCACTGTGGTTTGACTCTCACTGATAATAGCCGACCCTCCCTCCACCCCCTGAAAACTCAGTGCTCTAAAAATAAGAAGGAAGCAAAAGGAGAGCCATTTCCTTGCCAACGCCAGTAGCTGGGAGGCCTGGAATGATGCCATTAGATACCCTGCTATTTATTGCCCATTTCCACCCCATAGGAAGCTTGGGGAAGTAGTTGCCAAAAGAAAAGAAGAAGGGAGAAAAATAAACCTTCCTGTTTGGCTTAACATTTGACAGGACAAAGTCAGATAATTCTAGCTCTGCGTTTTGCACGTTCTTGCCCACAGTTGTTTTCCTCCAGAGGTTCCTTCTGAAAACAAACAAGGATTTTTATACATCACTGCTTTCAAAGCAAACACAGGAAGTATCTTCTCCAGTCTCCTTTGCTGCTTCACTCCCTCTTCACTGGACACTTTCGTTCTGGACAGCACAAAACCAGGAGCATTAAAATATATGTGCTCATAAGTTCAGTTTCCTTCAAAATTGACTTTTTCATCAATACCGAAAGTTTTGCAAGTTAGTTGTAGTTTTAACAAATTGTCTCAAATCAAAGACACAACTCTGGGGAAAGGAGTGGGAAAAGAGCAATTAACTGAAGATAACATTATTTGTTATGTCCTCTCTGTCCAGACCAGAGAGGATTCAAATTGGTCTCCTGTCTACCCAAGGAAGGTCATACCTGCAAGGCTAGAAAGGTACTTCAGCACCTTTTCCTAAAGTTGTTCCACTTGATTTAAATAAAGGATAAATTAAAAGGATTAAGACAAGCTATCACCTGGTAGAGCTCTCCAAAGCCTGCTCCTTTGAGGAGTTACATCAGAAATGACAGTAAAACAGAAAAACTTTCAAAGCTGAGATTAGGTGAGTGTCTGGAAACCCATTTTAAGTGTCTGGTCCAGACTGAAGCTGTCTAAGAAATGGCCCTGATACAGCCCAGTTCCAGTGCAGAGGCAGTCCAAGCAGTGATGTAGAAGGGTAACCACCCACCTTCTCCAGCCAGGCCTTCTCCAGTCTGAGCTATCAGGACTGGGCACATTGAATCCTGCCTGACCCACAGTACAAACATACCACAGGAAAACAGAAACTTCATATGGTGGGAACATGTGAAAATGCATCATTAGGACAGGGTGGGAAGCTTGTTTCTTGCCCCGATAACATTTTTAGGATTACAACAAGGAAGTCTTCTGCACCAGGACACAAAAGAGGAGACAGACCGGGAGATGTACCCTCCAACCCCTGCTCTGAAAAAGAGGCATCCACATAGGACAGCCAAAAGCCCAGTAGTCAGAGCTCGTAACAGTGAAGGAACAGGAACCTGAGAATCAAGACCTCATGTTTGGCAGGCACATCTCCTGCATTCCCAGGAAAAGCTTTACCCTCCGGGGTACTGGCTATTCTGAGCTCTCTGCTCTGGCTTTCTACAGGAACTCGGTGCCAGATCACAGAAATTTTTCCACGCAAAAGTTTCATCCAAAGCAACAAGTTTCCATGAAAAGTTTTGATGAAAAAAATGTTTTCTTGGAAAATTCCTAGCAAGTTCTAATCTTCACGTTAAATCGTGGCCATGGATTTACAGCAGTGTGCTGCACACATGCTAGAGCCTAGTAAAATTGTACTCAGCTCTGGTTCTTCCTCCACCCCTCCTTTGGGACATGTAAAATCTTGCATCCTCTGGGTCCTATATAACCTCCTGCTCAAAAATGCAGTACTTTTTTTGTTCTTTTTTGTTATTAATCAAACTCAGGGGCAAAGCATCAAGACCCGAGTCTTTGTAACTTTCCCTTTTGTATTCACCTACTCACACCAAGCGATTCCCCCAGCAGGGATCATCTCAGATGTCCTCCCTGAATGGTGTGGCACAGACTTCACAGGCACAGAAGGTTTTCTGTTACTTGCAAAGGGTTACAAGCAGCTGAAAATTCTTCCCTTGCTCCCTGCTGTTTTGGAAGAGAAGTGCCATCTGCAAAATAAGCAGGGACAGTTGAAAACAGCGATGAATCTCCCTCCTGTGCAGTGCACAACATCGTGGAAGCTGCTTCTGTAAATGCAAGTGTTTGAATTGCAATTCTCAGTCTTAATAGGATTTCTGCTCGCATAGAAATTAAGTTATACTCTCTTGGCAGCTTTCAGTTTCAAGAGGAAATGACATCTTTCTTTCATGAGCAGTAAAGATGAGGAGGCAGTTTAGCCCCTCACACTTCAGGTTTTTAGAAGGATGCTTTCCTGTTCTTTCCAAAAACCTTGCCACTCACAGTCCCATTATTTCCTTCTTTCAAAGGACAGCACTGAGGACTCAGCACAAAACTACCTCTGATTGTGTATCATCCATATTAGAAACTCCAGATCCATGTTAAATTTGGGCTGAAGTACAACACAGTTGTCATACTGGCAACCAAAAACTTATAAAAATCATACATTTCTACGTGCAACAGACAAAGAACAGACACTGATGGCTAATCTGGCTTGAATTTTCTCATGTTTGGTGTAGGCCAAGTGCAAGCACGTGGACAGTTCCCCTGGAGCAAGTGCTGTGCAGTAATGTTTCACAGCAACTCATCTGCATGCTAAACCTTTTCACTTGGAGCTATGGCTCAAGTCAATACACAGTGTCGACCTGACCTTGACAAGAAGGAGCTGAAGGAATTGTGAGCCTTCAGTCTCTGAGCAGAGATTTCTTCCTGGCCAGCCATTAAACCCAGGATCGTTCATTTTTAAATATATCTCTGAACAGTCAGTATGCATGTGAAACATACCTAGGAGGGGAATATATATGGGAGCTGTTCAAGTTTCACATATAACCAACACCACTGACTCTACAGAGTTTTCTCTTACTTGAAAATAATCGAGGCTTGTGATGCCAAAGCTTCAATCCCCATTCTCTCTCAGCACTAAATCCTGAGAAATCAGTGTCAGTAAAGAGCTACAATATGTGTGTTGCACATGTATATGGTGATTGCCAATGGATTGTGGCACCTCCTGATTTCTGTGCAGTACAATAGGATATGGAAAAGAAAATAGTATTTTCCTCTAAGCCTCTTTTCCTTACACTGTCAAAACATCAACTACTCTGCCATCTCACCCTCCCTAGCTGATAGCACCCTGCACTTTTACACTGTTTGTACTTGCTCTGCTTAGAATTCAATTTCCTCTGGTGATCTGCAAGCAGGCAAATATTGCCCAGGGCACTAATGTATATTTGTTCTTCTTGAATTGCACACAGAAATATTGTTGCTATGCGGCGAGCACAAAACAATCCAGAAGTCACCTGACATCTTCCATCAAACATTTAGGAGTCATCAAACTTAATTTCCCCTTTGTGCCATAAAACACCGAGAGGAAGCTTTAATAGATTGTATTATGTAACGGTTCTATAAAAATAGCAGGCCAGCACTGGAGCACTTCCTTCCTGAGGCCCAATAACCTATGCTGAAAGGATACACACTGGTTTCCCTGGCAACCATGAGAGATGATACTAGGGGAAAAACAGCAACAAAAGGACCATTTTTTGCTTAGTAAAATAAGGTCTGGCTACAAGCTTGTGATACAGTGAATACAGAGTGCCTGACAGAGAGAGAACCGGTTAATAATTCTGCTCAGGTCCCAGTGACCTTGCAAGGCTGCTAATGCTTTTCATTTCTTTTTCTACTGCCTATAAAAAAAAAAAAAAAATACCAAAACCACAAAAGCAAATTCACTCCAGCAATTATTAAAGTTTTAAATCTTTTTTAAATTAAAAAAAAAAAGGGAAAAGAAAAAGAAAAAAAGACATTTGATGCAGGACTGTGCCAGAGATTGATCTGACCTCCTAGCATTTACACACTTCTCTACTCCACTTGCACAGATCTCAGGATTTTCACATTTTGGTTCAAAATACTCCTTTCTATTTCCAAGCTTGCCAAGCTTAGTACTCCATTGTCCAGCAGACAGCTGTTTTCAAGACAGGACCTTTGCAAGTAACTAAAAAAACAAACTCCCTCCCCAAAAAAACCTCACGGTGATACAACACCACACTAGAGGCACAACCCAGTGAGCTAGAACACTTAACAACAAGATCATCTCTCTCGCCTTATTCAGCCCTTCCACAGCCCCACGGGGAGCCAGAGAGAAAAGTGACAAAAATGTTTTTTGTTTCAGTCCAACCATAAGGGCTGGAAGTTTCCTTGTGGCACAACCACATAAGCTTATTCCTGTCGCCTTCAGCTTTCCCTGGGCAATTTTTAACCCTTGCTTGTTGCAAGAGTTCCTGCTAAGGCAGCTCCCACACAAAAAAGTTGCTTTCTTCACTTGCCTCTCAGAAACCTCTGGCACATTAGGGTATTACACAGTGCAGTGTCAGTGGGAAAACACATGGTTTTAAGAAGATTAGAAAAATAAATTAGTTGTTTTCTCTACAATCTGGGAAGCATCTGTCTAAGGCTCACTTCCAGCCTTTCTGAAAAACTCCCTTCCTCCTCCTTGTCAGTCAATAAGGGGAGGAAATGCATTTGAACAGGAAATGTAGTGGCACATAACTCTCCTGCTGAGCAACTCCACCATCTTGAAGCGATCCTGGGCTCCTCACACAAGCGAGAGAAATGTAACATGTCCTGCTGAGGAGGAAACCCAGGGACAGAGACACTACTCTACAGCAGCAGGTATCCGGGCCGGAACGCTATTTCTGTCATCATAGTTCCCTCGCTAAAAGCGTGTCTTCGGTCTTCAAGTGGGTATTTGGATATTCCTCTTCATTTCCTCTTGGAAGTGAAAAGGTGTTTGCTGTGGCTGTATTTCAGTGAGGGTTTAAGTCACCCCTGTGTGTTACCTACTTCACGGGATCACACACATTCCTTTGGACCTGGTCACACCATGTGGAAGTCTCCCCTACACACAAGGCCAAGGCATTACATAACTATTTAGGAGGTTAAACAGGATCTGAGGGGTGTGTAAGGCACTGTAGCTGGATAAATTTCCCTCAAGATGATTTAATTCTGACACACTAACCCTTTCAAACACTTACATGAGGCCTTTATTAAGCATCCAGTTTTGGTGGAAACTGGTGAAAAACAAATCCTTCTGCCACGTTCAAGGCAGTTTTCATGCAGACTCTCCTGTGCACAAAACTCTGCCCAATTCTGACTGGGAACTGGTCACCAGGGCACTGGTGCAATGCTCTGTGGCTCCCAGCCCTAAAGTTAGCAACGGCACGAGACCCCACAGCAAGGCAGCAACAGACCACATGGACAACTGTCAGAGTGAAGTTCAGCTCCATTAAATCCAATTGACCAATGGGATATTCCCTAGTCTAACACGGAACAGAGCCTCTGAATGGTGCAGAAGCAGCAGCAAAGAGGGAACCTGGCATAGAGTCCCAAGACACCTTGCCTGTGTGCCCCTGTGCCCGTCCAGCGGCACAGTTGGTAGGTAGGGAGGCAGATGGAGTAATCCCTCTGGTGTCCTACAGCTCCTGCTCCTACTTGGGAGCTGCCAGCCCAGCAGCCACATTCGCTGACTTCGTTGCAGTCTTCATTAACTTGGAGAGAAAACCCTCTGTCTATGAGAAATGCCTCACTCACTGCCAATCCAGCAGCCACTAACAGTGCCTGCTCCTACTCCTGACAGGACGCCAGCCCAGGCACAGTTTACTGGCAGCTACTCGGTTACTATGCTAATTAAGCACCTAAGTAGGAAGTGCATTAACGTGTCAGGATTTCAAAAGTTAATATGAGCTCACTGGGCATTTCCACTTCCGAGTCACAGCAACCAGCACAGGAATAATTAAACCAGCTATAAATGCCTCCAAAATGTAAGGCTCATGTAAGACAGTCTCAGATTCAGACTTCAGCTCGTCTGAATTTTAAGGGCAAAAGCAAACAACATATCTGCCTCAGAATATTTTAAAACAATAAAGGAAAATTCACAGAGAGAGTTAAGCCTACAAAATTACCCCCAGCATACTTAAGACAACAAAAACACAGGGAACATGCAGCAGTCCTGAAGCAAGCTGTAACGAGGTGAAACAGACACCTGAGAGCATGCCAAGGCAGGTTAGTGTTACCAATTAGAGCAGGCTGAACTTGCAGCCACTGGTACCTGCTCACTGCCCTGCAGACACACTGCTGGCAGCAGGCTGTTAACATTTAACCAGGGCCCTGGGGCCGCTGTGGTATCTTCCTGAGCCTGTGGAAACCTACAGGAGCTCCCTGGCTTTAGGCTGCACCTATGGGTTCAACACACACAACCATGGCACTCTTGGAAAGTGACACCAGCCACTTCCTACAGGATCTGTCCAGCCAGGAGCTAGGCTTGGATTACAACAATTAGGCTACTACTGATCCTGGCAATGACAGTAAGAATTAAGGACAAATAATTTTTACTCTCCAATTAGCCATTTTCCCAGTTTACCTATGTAAATTTTATCATTTCACCACACCAGAGACTACAGGAGCCCCAAAGGCGGGTGAAGCTTTTGATACTTTTAGGTTTGAGAGAGAGCAAGCTTCCAAAATAAAGGGCATGCCAGGATCAGGTCCTTCAGATTTCCATCATAATCCTTCCAGTAACAAGGTCACGGCTGTTTAAAACAGGTACCCATGCTGTAATATTTTCTCCTGTGGAGAAGCAGGTTATGGATGAAAACTAAAGAGCTACCATGCTGTCTCAGAACAAATCACCCATCCCAACAGCCTGCCCCCAGTAGTGGTAGAAAGCAGATCTCTCAGAAGGAGCAGAAGAACTGGGTGAGCACACACGATACCTCCTGGCAGTCTCCCAGCAGCCAACCATTTGAGGATCAGAGACTTCCTGTGCCAGACTCCTTTTTATCTATTTAGTCACCCTCAATTAATTTCTCTTTCATGAACCTGTCCAGTTGACCTTTGTACCCATAAAGCACACTATCTGGTTGCTCTAAGTGGATAGACAGGTATCCCTGGTATGTGAGGCAGCAGCATTTTACTGCTACTGCAGGGAGGAAACTACAAACCAAGAGCTTTTGCAAGGCTGCCTGCTTAACACAGCTCGTGATTTCCCCAGCACTGCCCCCAAACACACAGGCTACGTGATGGAATCAAGTGAGGTGGGGTAAAGCTGGACATCTCAATGCTACCAGGTTTGTAGAGACACAACAATTAGAAGCTGGAGCACAACTCAGGATTCAAGGGGGGTTTCTGATGGCTGAACACAGCTTCTGAAGTATTTTAAAGCAAGGAGGAGTTTGCAGGAACATCCCTATTTAAAGTGATATAAAGGTGCCTCTGCAAGATGCATCAGAGGATAATGTGGAGAAATTCATTTCTGTAGCTCCAAATCCACAAGGAAAAAAACAGAGACTGAAATCATCAAATAGCAATCTTTAATTACGGCCTCATTAGAAGCTTGTTGTGATGACACATTAAATGAAGACAGGGAAATAAATGAAGCAGCATAGAAACACTTCAGACACGCTACCATGACTTTGAAGCCAAAGTTCCATCAATATTCAACACAGCAAGAAAGACCCCATAAGACAAAAATAAACCCACCAGAACCATCAAAGCAAAAGTTACTGTCTCTTGGCACTACTGAAATATTCACCCATAACCCTCCTCACTGGTGTGCCAGCAAGAACTGCAGTACTTAAGCCCTACCTGAGCACTGAAAACAGCCTTTAAGTGGCATTGAAGTGAAGCAAAGCAACCATGCAGACCCCTTGGACGGGAGGAAATTCTGCAATCTGTGCTCAGCACCTGCATCTGCTCAATGGATCACCTTCTGTTACTGTGTGCAGCAGCTGAGCAAAGCACCTTTCCCTCTGGAGGCTTTTTCCATATGGTGAAGCTGAGGCATCACCCAAGCTAGTCCTCTGATCACAAAGAATCACTATCCCTGTTAAACAGATTCAAAATTAACCCAAGAAGAAGGTGTAACTTGAAGACTCTCTTAAAAAAAGCTTGGAAGATCTCTGAAAGGAAGCCCACAGGAAGACGGATTCTTGAAGACCTCTATTTTATTCCTTTGCATTGAGCAACTTCGAGCGTAAACCAGAAAGGTACAAACTTGGTCCCAGAGCAACTACATTATTAAAAAATAAATAAATAAAATAAGGAAAAAAAAAAATCACATCACCGACACTTAACTAGACTCTCCTGAGAATAAAACCATGGAAAATCACCTAACATCTTCAAGTCTCTTGCCTGGAACACAGGCAGAGAATGCTTTTGCTGCCTGCAAAAGGACAGAGAGGGAAAGGTCACGATCTCACCCTTGCTCTGCACCAGTGCATACACTTCATTCTTGGTAGGGATGCTTGTGCTGTCTCTCTGATTTACACTCTCCAGAGACTCCTGGAAGGAGTGGAGTCTCTGGAATCCTGTCTGAGCCAGCCCAAGCACTGTAAGGATTCCTAGAGCATGTAGTCCAGGGATACCATTCCCTACCATGCCTCCGAAAGCCATGGACAAGCCTTCTACATGCAGATATTCGCACTCTCTAAAAATAGAAACCCTTATGCCTATAAACACATCTCACCACCACGTATTAGTTTCTATCACTGGAAGTGTTGAGGGGCCTGCCAGTTATAAGGCACACTCTGAATCAAGCCTGAAATAGGTAGAGAAGATATTGGAATTTATTTATTTTTTTTTTAAAGGCAAAATGAGATCTTATATGTCCAGCACTGAGTCTACCTAAATCACAAAAAAGCTCCATGTTCCCTGCTGCTCCCAAGCATAAGCTGTACTCCAAGCAGATTCTGTGCTGTTAGCTGTTACTTCCTTCAGGCAACTCCTGCAGGGAAGTTAATTCTGTTTCCAAGTCACATCTTCAGGGCTCCTTTTGCATGTTTGCTGTCAGGCATCCAGCACATCACAGCAAACATTTGGAATAAAGCCTTGGGTGCAAGCCACATTTGTTGCTAAATAAACAAAGCCAATGTTACAAAAAACAATCATGCTTCAAGGTATAAAGCATCTGGGGGTTTTGGCCAAAGAAACAACCAGCCCCCCATCATACCCTCCATTTGGGAAGATACCTGGGCAAGTGATCCCACTGCTGTCTGAAGCACTGATAAAGGCCAAAGGCTGGGAGCAGCCAGGGAAGGAGATAAGCCATTGGACTGACCTAGCAAATCAACCCTTTGCTCAGCACATTTCCTGGGGATTTGAAACAGCTCTTCCCATTCTCCCTAAACCCAGATAAATAAAGAGTGATGGCTTTAGAGCTTTTCAAGTGACAAGAGCAGGAGGAAAGACAGGTCTATAGTAACAGGCTTTAACGAGGGTGCTATCAGCTGACATAGGGACCTGGAGATTGGCTTATTGAGCGGATTCCTCCCACAGTGACAATAGCTTGTTCCCTCACATACAACTCCAGTAAAGCTTTAGTACTTCCTATATCCATGTTCCTGACTAATTAGAACAAAACAAAATCAAACCTACTACAACCAAAAAAAAAGCCAATACCATCCTGAAAAGGCCAATCTACAACACAGGAGTGGGGGGCAAGGAAGAGATTAATTTTCAGTGCTGTAACCCCCTCACGAGTCTTATCTGGTCTCAAACATCTGATAAGTATCTGACACCCCATGACAATATCCAAGTAATGAAATTTCAGTACAACACAGAAAAAAAAGGCAATAATAATGTTGCAGGTAGCATGGGACAAACACTGCAATTAGAAGAGCAAAGAGCTGGCACAGAGCGCTACAACCCTCTCCATGTTCTTACTGTGCTACGCCACCAGAGAAACATTGGTGCCACTTGAGCATTCTGAAGGAGTGGAAATGGCATAATTGAGCTGCAACATATTCACAGAAATATTATTTGGACTTTTTCTTCCGGATGTTCCCACACTCTCCATCGAAGCTGAGCAGAACGTCCACAAAAAGGTTTGTAACCACAAACCACAGTAAAAGTAAACCCATTGTCAAATTTCTCTGAGACTGTCCTGGAAGTTTACATTGTAAGAGGAAAATCAAATTTTATGCATCTGATTATGAACACCACACGTCTCAAAGTAAACATGGCCAGCCTGTTTTGGGAATATCTGGGACAGAAAATGTTCAACAACTGTAGGAAGAAATGTATTTGACACGGGGAGCATTATAAATGAACTCTCAATTCTATCAGCTTATTTTCACAGTTCTTACTTACTGGAAACAGCCCTCATCTTTAGTTCAGTTCCTTTAAGTTCAGCACTTGTCTGAATAAATGTTTTGTGCTCAAATATAGCTGTACACTGACAGAAATGGATGCAATATTCCATAATTCTCTACAGATGGATAAGGAATTCTATCTATCTTGCTTCTGACTGCCCCTCTGTGCAATTCAACAGGTGTTTCAAATATTTCCAGTTATCCTCTCACAGTCATAAAAGCAAAATAGAAAATTAGGGCAAAAATTTAAATACTACAGCTGGAATACAGAAAGCTGAAGTTATTAATAGATTTTGGACAAAATATACAAAATGTGTTTTGTAAAAGTGTGGAAGAAATGAAGTCAGCTCTAGACCAAAAAGCATGTATTTTAGAGTTTGATCAGCTTTTTCCTTCTAGGACTCAAAAAACATTTCTCACTGTAAAAAAGGCTTCACAGCTTTACAACACTTTAGTCAAGCAGACAAATGCATACATGACAGCTAATAGAATTCCTGGTAGCTTCTCCCAGAGTACACCTCAGCAAATATGTAGACATTAGCCCAGCTGCAAGCCAAGGGCAGCTGAATTTTACCTGGAAAGCATCATTCACTAGCTTCAAGCCCTAGGAAACATTTAAGTTAGGTGAGCTGGAACCCACCCATAAACCTTTGGGGCTATTATGGGGTTAATCAATCCAAGTTCTGTTCCCCTATTGGTAATTTGTTCTCCCTATATGGTTATGATTCTAGCATGTTCCACCCCAACTCTATATATTGTTGCCTCTCCTCTGTTGCTGGGCTTTGGAGCCAGCCCTTACTCTGTCCTTAGGTCCTGTCCCTGTCTGGTGTTCAGTTTCTGGGCATCATTCCCGTGACTTTCTTTTTACAATTAAAGTGTGGGTTTTTTTCCCCCAGACTGCTCCATCGTTCCCCTTCCTTTGTTTTTGCCACCCACGCCCTGAAGTCAGGGGACAGAGAGGTTTGTCGTGGCCACCCTCACCACAACACAAATGGTCACCAAAATTTCAAGACAAATGTATTTGAGCCCCAACAGAGAATGGCTGGTCTGTTCCAAATAAAATACAAAATCTACTGCCTTTCAGGGTTCGACCAGGAATACCTTTGAATTAAGTCAGTGAAGAAAAGGTGTCCCATTCAGTGTATTTGCCTACTTTGAAAGGTCTGAAACCAATGAGGATCCCAACAATTGTTCTAGGAAATAGGTATTTTCTCCAAGCACTTTTGTTGGTTTAAACAAAATTGTTAATTTTGCTCAACTTTGAGATTCAAGTAAGCTAAAACCCTCAGAATTATTCTCAGGTCAAACCCATGAGATCCAAAGAAAGAGGCCTAATTTCACATAGTTTTGGTACCAAATCATGTGGTAAAGCTGGGCTCACACAGTAGTTTTTAGGACATGTTTACCCAAAATTGGACAAACAAAATCTGTGAGGGCTTCACCCACAAGTGCATTTTTAAAGGGTTCATTCTTGGCACAGATGGGGACAAGCCCCATCAGCTTGAATGAAAAAACTCACCTGAAAAAAGTCAGTTTATGCCAGGACTGACTTTGTTCTCCAGCACTTGCTAACACAAGGCAGAGGGACCAGCATCCCCACAACAAACTGAAGGTTCACACCTTTGTGAGATCACTCTTTTTAATGAGGTGGACTTCAGTGGTCAGCCAGGACGTGGGCTGGTGTGTTTCAGAGATATTCAGCAGGCACTGTGCCGTATTTAAGCAAAAAAAAGAGCACTCCTTCTGTCCATCCTAAGGACTTGTTTGGAACTATAAAGACATATGGTATTTTTAGAGGCTGAAACAAACTGACTCACACTCACCACTGCCAACTGAGAATAAGGCACATTTACTGATGTAACCGATGTTCCACTTCAATCTCCTTTCCCATCAAACCTCAACATTTTATTTTAGCTGCAAAAAGGTTTATTAAAACCCTGTAGCCACAAGATAATTCTCTCAACTGAGAAATGCAATGCAAGGGTCAAAAAACCAAAACCTATGCAGCTGCACTCATTTTAAAAATCACCCTAAGTTGCATAGCATTCCACAGAGTTCATATTTTGTTGTGCTCTTTAAATGAAAAGAAAAACAGTTGTTCCCCGATTTTTTTTTTTTTTTTTTTTGTACACACCCAAAATCAAGAAAGTATGGGGTAATATCTCTAACTCTGTCATCAAACCCGCTTTGTGGATTCCTTTTGCTGTCCTTAACTGGCAGAAAATAGTGACTTGTATTTGCCCTACAACAGCACCTTCGCCCTCTTCCCCACAAGTTCAGGTTTTGTTATATGGGTTAGACACAGCTGACAAGCACGTAGCTGCTTACCCACCCATTTCAGCAAGAGCTGGAAGTTTAAATCCTGGAACCTGAGCTGCATGGGACGTTTAAAACTTGCTGGAGGGAAGATGATGAACATGTATTTATCAGTTGGTTGCAAAGATACCTCTTACACATGAAGCAAGAATATCTTTGCAAGAAGATACCCACGACAGGGTATTTCAATTTACTCTATGTTCTGCTCCCAGCGAAGCAGCCGAGTGAATGACACACCACTTTTCTCCTAGATGACAGCAAACAAAAAGCACAGGAAAAACTTATACTGTAGTGAATCACATGCATATTTTGACTGGTGGAAGCTCTGCCAGAGAATGGAAAGAAAGATTAATTTAGTTGGTTTATCCCTTCCGTTGACTTCCACGCAGGCTAACACAGTGCTCCCTCACAAAGGCTGCCCACACCCTGGCGTGGCTCCAGGCAGGCACTGGTGTGTGCCGGCTGTGGATCAGACAGCACTTTGTCCTGGCCAGGATGTGGTCTGCCTTTGTAACGAGGCCCATGCAAACAGGCGCCCATCGGCCCCTGCAGCCGGCTCCGGCAAACACCACTTGTCCCTTCACCAGACATAAATGAACTGTAACTACCTCAAAGGAGGACAAACAATATAAGAAAAGAAGGGAAAACATCCAGATTTAACCAGATTAACGATAACGGCTCTCCCGAGGGAAGGCTCCCTGAAGAGGAGAATTCAGGGACTTATTAGCAGCCATTAACCACGTTTCTGGTTTGTGATGTGCCATGCAGTGAAAAGTACAAATCTGTGACTTCCCCTGTAGAAGAATTTGGGAGGATTATTAGCTTCACAGAAGACAGATTAGTCACAGCATAAACTGCTGCCCTAAACATTTCATATTTGTTTTGCATCCCCAGCATCCTGCTAAAAATAAAAGTGACAGGAAAAAATACCTGTGCTGGTCTTAGAAGCAAATGCACAGCACCACCATGACAATCACCATTTCTCTGCTGCACTAAATACTTGTTATTCGTCTTGAGCCCTCATTTTTGTCATTTCACTTAAGCCTGGAACACATGGACTTCAGAAAAACTGTTTCTTATCAGAAATTGCTATCGCAATGTTTGTATTAAGAGAAGGAGAACAATGAACAGCAAGGAACTCAAGAGTTTTTTCTCAAACTTTCTTACCTTAGCCCTGCCAGAATGCTGTTAATGCATGATCTTGGGAAGAAAGATCAACAGAATTTCCGCTGTGTCTCATTTTCAGGGATGCAGGATTCCATTTCTGAAAGCAGAGAGATTAGGGTGACTGAAATCTGAAGTACTGATACTGTGCTGGGAGAATGGGCGCTGACAGCAAGCTCTTAACTCATCAGCAGTTGCAGATCTTGTTGACTGTATTTAAACTCCGTCGCAGAAGCAAAAACCCCATGAAAACAGCAGAAACAAGGAGCAGCCAGGCTGGCCTCTCTCATGATTAACACAAGATAACCACCTCCATCCATCTACAGACTCCATCACCTTGACTAGAGAAAACACAGTTTCAAGGGACTATTGGACCCAGATATATCATGTTTGGATAGTGGTGCACTTGCACCAAATTAAAGCAAAGATGTGTCTAAGCAGGTTCGGCTGACACAGAAATAAAACTCCTCTGAGAACTCTGATATTTAAGTTCAGTAACTTAAATATTGGTACCCAAGTGTGAAAGACCACAACTCCTCCACTTTCTTCACAGGTCTCAGGCCCAGGACAAATTATGCAGACAATAAAATAAGTATGTTGGACCCTCCCTATTTGCAGCATTCTCAGGCAAACAGATTCCTATTCCATCCTGACCTCATCACAAATGATGTTTGAGACCACTTCCACTAAGCCTCTTCACCAAACTTCAAATCAGCAAGGTGATATAGCCACCTTTTATGTACCAAGCAATAAAACAGAAACTAACACACTTTGGGCTATTCCAGAAAAAAAAAAAAAAAAATCTGCTGCTTCCAACTCTATTCTTGTGGAATACCATCAGTAAGAGCTCCCAACACTAAGCAGAGGTCAGTTAGCAAACCCTGCACCAATAATTTGATCAAATTTGAACCTGTGGTCAGCTATTCCTTCTTTGGGAAAACTGAGGACCCTTCATCTTCCACAGTTTTTAAAATGGAGATTCCCCAGCTGCCAGGCAGAGACAGACTGTAAACTGCACCCAAACTACACTGACAATATCCATCTGCAGTGGCTTGGCACAAGGTAGCTCCCTGTTCCTGGTTTGGAAAAGAGCTTCTCCAACCAGGAAGGGGTCCTAGGGCACAGCAATAAGAAGCCCTTCCCTCCACATTGCTCACTACAGAAGGGGCTCAACAGTGCTTCCCTAACTGCTCAGTCAATGATCTGGGGTCTCTTTATGTACTAAAACCTCATTGCTTGCACTGCTGTTGCAGCTGAGGATCAAGTCAGGAGTGGATCCGGCAAAGGCTAACATTATTCCAGGGTACTCTGAAATGGTGCACTAAGAACTGTTGTGACAGAACATCCAGCCAAATCTCTTTTTCCTTTTAATCTCAGTTATAGCAACACTAGGGTCACACAACATACTAGAACAGCCTTCCAGAAAAAAATTAACTTTGGGGTTTATAAATCTTACATACGCACTTACAAATCACCTGTGCCTGTCTACGAAGACTCCAGTTTGGCAATAACACTTGTCTGTGTTATTGCACAGTCTCCAGCAACTTCTAGCTTCTCATTCTCTTCCAAATGTTTTTTGTCTCCCTTTGAGCACCACCCCCTTCCCCAGTCAGTTCCACTCTGCTCCTAATGGAGATAGGGTTAAATTTACAAAGTGTTTTTATCCTAATTACAAGCCTTTCAGCTACTACCTTGGTCTCAGCCTCAGCAGGAAATGATATGCAAAATATATTTTCATGCATCTGACAGTCCCCAAAACTACCGGTCATATAAATTCTGCCAATTTACTCTAATTAAAGCTAAGCAGTGTCGTGTGTGCTTAAACGGTCAATCTGTCTTGAAGTAATTACACCTGAAAGCAGGAATACATCAGTTTCCTTCTCCTGGAATTAAACTCAGATGGGGCAGCTGAGAAACAGTCAAGGGACATTTGCTAATGATTAAATCCAAATCACATCTCCTTGCAGTGCTCTTACCAAGTACAAGCTGCTGCATGGATGCTGATGGATTTGTGGAGGAAGGAAGCAGATGGTACAAGGCACTTGTCAACACAGCACTGCCTACACAAGACTCTCTCTCACACCCAGTGCTGCAGAGGCTCGTGCTCTGAAGCAGTGCAGTAGGGAGGCAAAATGAGACTCTGGGAGAGTGTAAAATATATACTATGCTTGCAATTAGAAGAGCCAGCAGGCAGAGCTCCTGGTGTGCTGGAGAACTCCCAGCTTCCACACTGCCATGTCAAAGGTGTCTCTCGTCTCTTGATGGTCCTTTAGAGAAGACCAAAGATGACTTCCTAGAAATAGCAACAATATTGACTCAGTTAGGAAAAGATGAAGAGGCTGCATTGCTCCATCCAAATCCTGCTTCCTGCTCTCATGTACAGAGCAAGGAGCACAGAAGGCAGAGAAGGAGAGGCAAAAAAAGAAATCGTTAACCACTAACCACACTTACACAACCGTATTTTGCCATGCCACTCAACAGCAGCACGTAACTCCAAATTCCCATAACTCCTGACACAGTGCTCAAAGACTGTTAGTCAGAAGGATGCTTACTTTGGCCCCCTAGGAGCTGACAAATTGTGCTTTATCTCCCTGGAATCTGACGAGCCCATCCTGTCACATGGGAAGACGATTATGAATGACAATGAAATGAGTAACTTCTTAAACAGGCAAAACAAATCTGATTTGAATATTCTGCTTAGATTCTCATCCTTTGCTGGTTCACTGATACATGTTAAGTTTCCCAAAAGGAGAAGGACATACCACTAGAAGTCGAGCAGGAAACAAGTTTAATACCATTCAGGAAATAATGTCATCAACACATGAAAGATTATATAGATGCATCACTAAAAGAGTAACCTAAATCCACATTCAGCCTCCAAAACCATAGTTTGAAAGATGCAATTAATGATGAAAGGCCAAGCCAAGTACCTGTGCAGCTCTTTAAGCTGTGATTTGTCCATTCTCAAAACAAACTAAAAAAGCAGTTTTTTGTCAAGTTTGTACTTGCACTCCTTTTACAAGAAGTGAAA
This sequence comes from Tichodroma muraria, assembly GCA_013390105.1. Taxonomy (NCBI): domain Eukaryota; kingdom Metazoa; phylum Chordata; class Aves; order Passeriformes; family Sittidae; genus Tichodroma; species Tichodroma muraria. Next base: position 9,902 of record WAAG01013835.1, on the reverse strand, counting down.
CTATGTCCCGTCCCATTATCCCATTAGTCATCTTCCTTATTTAAACACGAAAAACACGATGGTTTTATTCAGGTTAGATTAAAATATTCTGAAGGATACCTATTTAGGAGTCAGAATTCTTTATTCCTTAATTATAACACAATCCAGCCATACTCATCAGAACAGGACAGTTCTTTCTATCCCTCTGAACTAGGACCTTTCCAAAATGCCAGAAACAGATCTCTTCTGGTGTACCTAAAATAACCTACTGGTACTCATCTAGAAATATTCTGGGTTTTCAAAATGCAAGCATAAACATGGCAGAAATCACTCTGTGGCTGAATGTCATCGTTTGTGTTTTGTTAAAATACTCCATAAGATTAACCTGCTAAAACACTTGGCGGTGGAGGGGGTGCCTTTAAAAGCTGCTTTGGCATTAAAAAGAGTGCAGTATTGGGCACAGAAGAGAAGGGAAAAGACAAAAACAAAGAACACAGTTTTCCATTATCAGAACAAGGCAAAGCAGGATCAGCTGCTTTTTGAAGATAATTTGTTGTTGTGAGAGACCTCACATAGTCCCCAAGGCTGCATTTTCCATTCCAGTCTTGCCGTGGAGTATTGGTTGCAGCAGGACTGTTAGTCCCTGCTAATTGTGAGGACAGCACTGGGGCAGGAACAACTGTCCCCAACAAAGCCAGCTGAACCAGTAACTTGATTTTAGCTTCCTTCAGGGCTTTGGATGTTTGTGATTTCAGGTCACTAACAGGAGCGGGTAGGTAAGTGCCTGCCCAAGCAGTGGAGGATGTTAGGACAGTAAACCTATTTTCTTATTTTAGCCCAGCTAACAACAGAATAAACTAACTTTTACCATTAAACCTGGACCAAATAGCCTAATCCAAGTGTGAGGCTTCTGAGCTACAGTTGTCTTGCCCTTTAAAAAAAGGAAAGGAAGAAAAGCCAAGTAAATATTCTCTATGGAGACATTTAAGATTCCCTTCCTTCCCCCCAGCAGCAGTAATGTATGTATCTTCATCTTTTGGACTTTTTCCAAAGTGCTTAACTTTGGAATTTACATATTATGCTTGCCACAGCAAGTGTCTCTTTAGACTAACACTCCTCTCCCATACAGGTCTAAATTCTGTCACTCCTTTTCCCCAGAGCTTGCAGTAATGAGTGGACAGCTTCTCTGCAGCAATTGTGGTCTGTCAGAAAAAACAAAGCAGAGGAAGTATGTATCATTTGGCTGTCCCCTTAATTTTAGTGTAACAATTCCATTTTTAGGTACAGAGAGTCCATAATAGAATGGGCATATCCGAGTTTAGCACACAAAGCTCTAAATAAGACTGCTGCTTTACAAAACCGCAGCACAGAATGGCAATTGTTTCAAGCGTGGTAACCGCAGTGATTGAGAGATGCCCAAAGTAACTTGTTTTTTAAAGGGGAAACTTCAGTGTGTGGTGGCAAGCTCCGAAACCACCGATATAAATGGATTAGGCCGTGAGCACAGCAAACAATAGTCCCATTACTTTGGCTTAGGTCTGTTTTCACAGAGCTAGAGAGTACTTAAAAAAAAATCTCCTTGGTCTTTCCAATATCACTGGAGGGCTGGGCCGGGACAGAGATGCTTTCTGCAGGCGCACACCAGGATGTGCTAATATTATCAAGCCTTTTGCTTTGTTGTCGTGCTGTTCTTGCTTAGCTTCCAATGCTCCATGAATGCATGACTGCTCTTTCCAGTCCACATAACAGCTATATTACTGGAGGTTCCAGCCTGTTGTTTTTCTTCGAAGCTAGGCTTCAGCCTCGGTTAATGTTTGCCCAGAAATATGTAATTGCGGACTTCCTCCTCATAAACCGTTCCAGAGCACAGGCTGCCATCCTTCCATGTTATTATTATCTGTGTGCCTGCAGGCTAGAGCAGGGTGTGCTCTCACATTTGAGAGGAGAGATAACCCTTTCCTTGCAGGAAAGGCACTTAGTGCCTTGGATTGAGGCAGCTGCTACTAAAAGGAGGCAACCTGAAAGCTTTACTGGTGTTATTTTCTGCCCTCAGATTCTAGAATAAAAATACTTTTAGCACGGGTCTACTAGGTCACAAATAAGTGTAAGGGAAGCTGAGTATGAAATCATAGAATAATTTGGGCTTGAAGTGGCTTTAAAGATCATTTAGTTTCAACCCCTCTGCCAGGGGCAGGGATACCTTCACTATCCCAGGTTGCTCCAAACCCCATCCAGCCTGGCCTTGGACACTGCCAAGGATGGGGCAGCCACAGCTTCTCTGGGAAACCTGTGCCAGGGCCTCACCACTCTCACAGTAAATGGGCCTTTTAATCCATTTAATTCATAGCACTGCATATAGTTATTTGTGCTTCTTAATTTTTTATTTCTGATTATCCGGGCAATTTTAAAAAGTCCAAGTTAAAAAAAAACAAGCTTATTTTCTATATTTTCCCCATATCATTAAATACTGTCACCTACAGAAGGAAGTAAGAAACCTGGAGTAACTTTTGTCTAAAGCTCAGATGTTCAAACAGACAGTGGGACATTAATTCAGCGTAAGCATTTTCTGGAGAAACAATCAGCAAACTGAACACACTTATCTTAATTTTGGGCACAGGTCTTCAGTGCCAGAAATGCAGTATCAGCGATGACAGCAAAGCCCCAGGCACTAGCAGAAGGTAGGTAATGTTCAGGATTTACAGTGGTAAACATGCTCCTGTAAGAAACGCTGCCTGATTTTGAGCTACTGAAATAGATTTAAGAATCTCTCCCCTCCTAGGAATTGCCCACATCTTCCATGGATACCATGAAGAATCCAGGTCACAATCTTTGCAACATTATGTTGAATGACCAGAAGGTTTGTAATAAACAAACTCAAGAAACATGAGAAATTAAACAGATGAAATCTCTTCAGATACTTTGTAGGCAACAGGTCTTCTAAGGTCTTGCCCAGATCCCTGCTGGAGATAGCCTGGCGTGCTTTCCAATCTTGACATTCCCTCTTTGCCCTCAAACCATCCAGATCTAGGACCTGTCAGAGTGTGTTAAAGCTCACATCCAGTCTTTTCACCTGGATTGCCTCTAAGGAGAAACAAGGGTAAAGTGGAAGCCAATTTGAGCCCAGAATCCCACCCTGCTGTAGATTCAGGGTACGTCTGGCACATGCACCTAGTCCAGGAATTGGGAAGACCTCCTGGGTCAAGTAATCAGGCATAGTGTAAGGGATTCACAGTCCTTAAATACACATATCACAGGAAACAGGGTGGATCAGGCAGAACCTGCACACTAAACTAAACAAACCTGTGTCCAGCTCCTCTGCTAAGAAAGATTAGTGAATATCTGGAGTGCAGTGAACTAAAGCAGTACCTCAGGTGGAGGAGTAGTACAGTGAAAAGCCTTCACTTCCTCCCAGATTTAAATTCTTTGACAAGAGCAACAGCTGGGAAAAGTTTAGACATCACTTAAGCCGAAAGGTATCTTTATTTCTGACAACTGCTGGGTTTGAAACATGATGTTTTTAGTAGCCTTCAGATGCCTCTTCTTGCTGAAAGCCACAACAAACTGTGTGGCAGTTTAGAGAAGGGCTGTGTTCCACATAAAAATGAGATACAGCAGAAAGATATTTTAAAACAGAACAGAAAAGTAGTGACAGCTTAGAGAACAGACTTACAGCTACTAGGTTATTTTTGGGAGGAAAGGGCTAAGCAAGCCTCAGGATAACAAGCCAGAGCTCCAGAGACACTGAGGACAGACTCTCACAGAGAAATTACTGCAGGGCCAAGAGTTTACTCTCAAGCCAGCTGTGATTTGCCATGCAAGGGAAGTCACCTAGTCAGGCTGAAAGTACACATGAAATGGAAATTATTTTCTTAATCAGCAGTGGCTTCCCATGACTGACAAACCCATTGTCAGTTCAGACTGACCCATGTGACAGTCATCCACACGCTGTTAGAGCCTGCCTAAGACATACCCCTATAAACAGGAATACTTGGTTTGGCAAAATACTCAAAAAAGGTCAACAGGGGTTTGCTTCAGTAAGGAGCCATTCAAAACTGGAAGATGAGCTACAGGAGCGGGCCCTGGTAATCACAATATTAAAAAGCAACTAGAGTGTGATAATTTATGAGCATGAATTTCGGCAAAGCCAGCTTGTTGCTAGAAGGTTGCTCAGCTACTGAAGATTTGTCCTTGGATTCCTGTTGAAATCAATCCATAAAAATCATATTAAAGGATTAGGCATCAAGCATTTGTGTGTTGATGTGCATAAGAAATTCTTCACTCACAGACTGCTGACCTTACATTCTTAAGAGGATCTTTTGCCCCATAATAAAGTGTTCACTGTCAACAGTAATTCTTGCGCTTCATGCATCTGTTGACAAAGCCTGAACGGGAAGATTTTCTGCAGGTAAAATGTTTAAATGCTGTGCTTCCACAGGGCCTTTGTCCAAAGCATGATGCAGGATTTGGACATTTTGAGAATGGCAAAGTACCGGTCGTGATATTTATGTCACAAGTGAACTATGAAACAAAGAGATGGCACACATTTACTTCAGAAGTCTGGTAGCTCAGGAATTAAACAGCTCTCCTGGCATATCTATCCTTCTGTTATCATCTGTATTCTTTAGGCACAGACACATTTCTAACACAATTATGCAGAATAACTCATGAGCACACAAGACTGCTTATATTATGTCAACAATCCTTCTTGAATTAATAAATTTAGCCTACACACGTTTTTATAAAAATGCACCATTTCAGGTGTCTGCAACACTGATTTCACAAAGCACTGAAATCATCCCTGTGCATCATCCATGCACAACACTGAAGGATGAAAATGACATGCCCAACATAAGCCACCTGTGTTAGTAGGGAGGCTTCAAGCAAAGAGATTTAATAGAGGCCCAGAAAATACACGTTCTACAATTGGCTGACCAATT
>WAAG01013833.1:8265-40415 GCA_013390105.1 Tichodroma muraria | reverse complement strand
ATATTAAACTACATAAGTAAGTAAGTTAGAAATAAGCCAAAGTAAAAATAAGCCTTCATGTTCTCTAAGTGCCTTTAGTAGAAGCAGAATGCCAGCTGCCTGAGTAGATGCAGAGGTCCAGCACCCTAAGTTCCAGTTAATAGTTCAGTACTTCATAGACACAACTAAAACACAGTAGAATATTGTTTTGCATTTCTAGATAAAATAAAGAACAAGATAGAAATGATAATATAATAAATAAATGATAGTATAATAATAAAAACAAGATATAATATGTACATAAATAGAGCAGTGTGCACAAATTCATGTAAAAGTGTGTAAGAACTGACACTGTCTTTTGCATGTAAAAGTGTAATTTTAATAGGTGCAGAGAAATTGTTTTAGCTTCGNTGTAAGAACTGACACTGTCTTTTGCATGTAAAAGTGTAATTTTAATAGGTGCAGAGAAATTGTTTTAGCTTCGAGTTTTTAGCTGATTGGTCAATTTATGGTTAAAACCCCTCAGAAAGACCTGCAAATAGCAATTCCTATCCCTATCCATTCACCTACCTAGCCTGCTGCTTTGCTTTGCTTCGCCTTGCCTGCACGAAACCACGGAAGAAGAAAGAAGACAGAAGAAAGAAGATCGCGCGATCCCTGCCGGCTGCCCGGAGCTCCAGGCTTGAGAGGCCCTGAGGAACTCCAGCAGTTCCCCAAGGCCTCACCCTGACACAACTCCTGCCTGCTGCCCGAGACCCTCAGCACGGGAAGTCTTGGAGAATTCCAACAACTCCCCGAGGCCTCGTCCTGAAGAAGACCCTTTGGCAAACTCGAACTGCGCCTTGGGACTGATGCATTTACAGACTGATGCTTTTATTCAATAAATAACTTTATAGCACCAATTCCTACCTTGGTCAGTGGTTCCCCCAAAAAAAGAAAACGCATTAACGAACTGGTCCAACAGAATTAGGGGGAAAAAAAAACCCACAGCTTTGTTTCCTGCATTTTTGTGCCCTATTTCCCATGAGTCCCTCCCCACAGAGGGTTATGGAAGGGGATTTGTAGCACAATCAAACATCCTCTGCCTCCCCAGGAAGTCAGGCTGATGAAAGGTTGCTGAGAGAGCAGGAAGATGAAAAGGTGGAAAAACAACACATGACCCACCTCCAGCCATGAAAGCTGCACTTCTGTGTCAGACATCCCCAAGGAACATGGAGGGAAGAGAGCAGGGGGGTTGGGGATTTGCTCCCATTATTCATTAGATCACTCACACCATCATAAGGGAAGAAAAGGGGAGAAAAATAAAACTGAACCACGCCAACACCAACTGATTTTTCTAGGATGGGAAAGAAGACAAAGCATTCCCAACTGTGGAATTTTTTTGTTTTGGATGAAGCACCAAGATGCCACTTCTTATTTGTCCTCACATTAGGGAAATTAATTTTGGTCTGCTTGTTTCCTCTACCCCAACCTCTGCTTTCTCTTCCAAATTCTGATTTAATCTCTAAATCTTTAAATCTTGCCATGTAGAAGTCCTTTCCCAGGAGTATACTTTTCATCAGAACCCCTGCCCCAAAGATTCAAAGCCCTTCAGAATTTCAGGGTGCTCATCTGAAGGGAAAAAGGCACAGATGGCTCCACATGGAGACCTCCAAAAACGTGGGGTACACTGGCAATGAGAAAGTCTTACCCAGGAATAAGGCTCACTCAGTCTTTTAAACAAGGTAAAACCAAGTCTCAAGTCCAGTAATTAAATAAATAAAATAAAATAAAAAAAACCACGGGCAAAAATAGCTCTCTGCCTCTAAAAATCATCCAGAAAAATTCAGTTTTGCTGTTAATATGATCTGAAATACTATCACTCAATCAATTCAACACAGGGAAAATAAAAGACTTCATTTATTCCTTAAGAAAGGTCAAGTTCACTCCTTCCAGGATTGCTCACATGAGCACAATTATAATATAATTTACTATTGTACCTAAATTACTTGATATAAAGAGAGATTCATCCCATGGCAGGAAACTGTCAAACCTTAACATCTCTGCTGATCTCAGAAGAATATTTTTAAGAAAATCTTTCTTTTAAAACAAGATTTTAAAGGTCAGGCATGGTACCTGCGTGGCCTCTATGAAAACAAGCAACATTTATTTGGGAAAATGTTTTTGTTCTGTGAAATTTGCTGGTCTCCAGCTTCCTATGAATTAGGAATGATTGAGTTCAATGTGCCATGGCACAATGGAACTAAATATCTGTTTCTAAAGAGCAGGATTCTCCCTTTATTGCCAGAACACAATGACCACATGCACTGATAGAATGAAATGTCCCAGCCATTGTTTCAATATCTTAAACCCAAAACCTTAGAAAAGCCATTCCAACCACAACAACAGACCCTTGGAAGTAACAGTGCCATGCAAGAACTAAAATAAGGATGAGATTTCACACTTTAAGTGAGCTAGAGACATATTTGTATTGGCTAGAACAAAAATGGGTGGATTTTTATTTCGGCCTCTCTTGGAAATCCCAATATAAAGTTTGGTCACTAGAAATGCAGAACTCCATGCAATCCTTATTAACTTTTATATCATAGACTGAGTTGGGTTGGAAGAGGCCTCAAAGCTCATCTCATTCCAAGTGCTTTGCTGTGGGCTGGGACACCTCACACTAGACCAGGCTGCTTCAAGCTCTGTCAAGCCTGGCCTTGGACACTTGCAGGGATGGGGACTCCACAACTTCAACCTCTCTTTCCAAAGGTTTTCACAAAGCTTTCTTGATGGCAAAGTTGGTTTGGATTTATTTATAACCCCTTGCTGTTAGTACAGATTTACTTCTAATGAGTAGGGAGGATGAAAGGCTACGAGAGACAAGCTCTGGCAGCCAAACCATTCAGCTAAGGGGAACATTCCACCAAAACTGAGCAGGCCACAACAGGAACACATCAGGATGCAAGAGCAGCTTGCCAAGAACCAACACATCCGATTCAAAGAGCATGTCCATCTTTGTAGCCCTCCTTTGGACACTCCTGACTGCAGGGGAAACCACCCCAGGAGGAGGACAAAGAGCCTGGTTTTAACCAGGCCACCCCAGTACCAGAGCTTTTCAGTACACAGGTGTATTAAAAATTGGTTTACTGAGGAGTTTTACCCATAAATGCATTTATCTATCTGACTTTGAGCAACTCCAACAAGGAATTCCTCCTGGAATAACAGCAGGTTCCACCAGCATGACCTGGCTTTACTCACCATCTCAAGCATGCATATTTGATAAACCACAACCACACACAGCACAAAAACAGGCCCAGCTTGCCAGGTTAAACAAAACAAACCCTAAACATACAGAATAAAAAGCAGGAAAGAGAAGTAACTTACTCTCAGGAGTAACAGCTGATTGTACCAGGGTAAAGCACTTCATCCCATCACAGTACTCTGCATAAATGCAATGCTCAGACCACAGATCAACAATCTGAGAACTCTATGAATATTTGTCAGGAGAATTAAAATACTGAAAAAAAGGGACATTCATTTTCTTTTGAAATTTCCATTACTACCATCAAGTTCTTCCATTTCAGAGGTGTCCATAAACTCATGATCTTAAACTCGGAACCAACAAGCAACCTTCCAAAAGCCACATGGGAAATCCAGAAGACCACGTTGTTAACACTACTTCCATGCTGCAGAGTAAAATTTCAGCTTTACCCGAACAAAACCAAATACTGACTAGAATTTTGTCCTCTGGTACTGTCCCAGTTACTTAAGAAAAATTAAGAAGGTCTATTTGCCACAGGGTCCTTAAAGACTGGTTATAAATAATTTGTGTTATAAATAATTGTGAGGCACTCACCGTTGTGACTCTCCTCGTCAATGGGAACTATTGTGGCTGGAGGACCTGTTCTGGCCAACTTGCAATCTATAAAGATGAGAAAAAGAGTTATTTCTCATTCCAAAAGGAGGATCTCGGGGGTTTTGTTGTAGGGTTTCTTTTAAAGTCAGCATATTTGGAATGCTGAAATCAAGTATTCCCTTAAATGTGATGCAGGTGTGAGCTACAACTGATACTAAAGTTGCACTCACAAAGGTTCAAAATCAGAGCTGTTTGCTTATCCCTTACTCAGAGAAACTTTGTAAAGCAAAGGAGGATGTGATGACAAAAGGTCTCAGGTACGATCCATATTTAAAACACCTGAACGCAAAAACGTTGCGCGGTTTTTCCTCTTCCTTTGCATGTCATGAACACACACCCCACAAAACACAGAATCATGGAATAGTTTGAGTGGGAAGGGACATCTCATTCCCTGCCCCTGCCAAGGGCAGGGACACCTTCCACTATCCCAGGCTGCTCCAAACCCCCAAGTCCAGCCTGGCCTTGGACACTGCCAGGGATCCAGGGGCAGCCACAGCTGCTCTGGGCACCCTGGGCCAGGGCCTGCCCACCCTGCCAGGGAAGGATTGTTGTCACATTCCACCACGATCCTGTTGGATGGCTACACTAATGAATCTGTTTGTGTCTTGCTCTAGAGATCCCATTGGGAATCTCAATGTCTGTCAGGACACAGGGAATACGATGGTAATTTAACCCAAAGAAACAACAAATGAATGATTAAAACGTATAAATCATAATTAAAACTTCACAACAGAAACAAACAATCTGAATTTAATTGCAACAAGAAGGATCTACTTAGTGAATGGAATTTTAATAACTCTAAGGAGAACACAAATGAAAAGCAGACAAGCAATGTTCAGGAAGTCATATTTTGCCATCTTACCCTCATATTGCCAGTCTGGAGTCAAAAGTTAAGAGTCATCAATGGAAGCAGAGCAGAATAATGAAAGAAAATAAGTAAGAGTTGGTTTACTCAAAAGAGAGGTTCAAAGATATCAAGCAGTACATGCAGAGCTAGCAAACGCATAAGTGTAGACTTACATAAAAGCATGATTACCACATGTCATGACTGTTTAAGGACTAATCAGGTTTTCTACATAAAACAGCAGAAAACCACTACCCCCTTTAAAGCACATCAAAATAAAAGATCATTAGGAAGAGCTTCTAATTTTCCAAGAGCCTCACTGACTCAGTGAGAAAACAGACAACCATTCTCCTTCCAATTCTCCATGCAGGACTATCTGAGATTGCCCATGATTTTCTAGACTTTAAGAGGCTTGTTTGATGCACAGCCCAACCAAACCCCATCTGTGTGAAATGGTACCTTCTAATCAAGTTTTAGACTTGAAATAGGAAAGAAATACTCAGGTATTATGGTTTGTTTTGGTTTTTTGGGATGTATTTTTTAGACACAAATCCCAAAAGGAAAGGATCTGTAATTTAAACAGAAGAGCAAGCTGAGGTAAATTCAATTTCCCATTCTCGACTTCAAAAGACCCACACTGCAGCTCGTTACAGCCTCCAGTTACCTCAGCACAGACAAGGCCTACAAAGGGACGTGAGAACCATGAAACATTTGCTCAGATCTCCGTTTAGGTGAAGCCCCTAAAGGACACCTTTACAACACTGGACTCTCCTCCAGCAGCAGCTTTGTGTTGCCCCTGAGGAGTTCAGCTGCAAGGCCAAACATCTCAGCACCACGTGGAGGGACTGAGAGCACAGCATTCCCTGAGCCTGTTCATCCATATGGACAATGATGGAATTCCCAGAGCCCAGGGCACAGCACTGTGTGCCCCCAGCTCTGCAGCAGCGCCAGGGAGGAGAGCCCAGAGCCTCTCTGGACAATGTGCTCGGGGCTGGGCAGTGCCCAGGGCAGAAGTTGTGCCTCCTGTGCAGGGGCAATTGCTGGGCTCGGGCCCTGCCCGTGGCTCTGGGGCCATCGCTGGCCCCCGGAGCAGAGCCCGGGCCCTGCTCGGAGCCCTCCCTACAGACAGGGACCCCCAGGGCTGAGGGCCCCTCTCAGCTGGGGCTCCTCTCGAGGCTGAGCAGCCCCAGCTCCCTCAGCCCGTGCCGGGCACGGAGACGCTCCAGGCCCTTCCTCATGCTGGTAGCAGAAAAATACTTGGGAGTCCAGCGCCTGGAAGAGGCTCATTCCTAGCCACATCCCACAGTCGGGTGGTTCCAAGGCTGTTGGGATCTGGGATTTCCTCCTTCTCCAGGAGCAGCTTCCTGCCTCATCCCTCCCAGCACAGCCACAGGGAGATCCCAGGATACTCGGTCCTTTCCCCCGGGGCGGAAATCTATACATTAACCGAGATGAACCTCCTTTCAGTGCCCCTGTTTCGTGAATAACTCACCTCTCACCACAGGGAAATTCATCTTCTGTCACCTCAAAGTGCTGCTGGTGGCACTCAAAGACACTTTGAAGAACTAAACCCTTCAGAGGAACTTAATGGCTCCGCTACAACTCAACAACATCAAGGAGAGCTCCACCACCACACCAGGTTTGTTGTCACAGAATCATTCAGGTTGGAAAAGACCTCCAAGATCACCAAGCCCAACCTGTGACCAAATACCTCCATGCCCACTTCCCCATTTCCAAGTGCCTTAGGCAGTCTAAATAAAATTATTATTGCATGAACTCTCCCCTCCCTATTCCTTTCATTCTTATATGGTCTACTTTGATACATAACAATTGAAAATTCTCTGTTTGGTTTCTAAGAATTAAATTAACTATTATTTTATTTTAAAGCTTTTTGTTTTCCAGGCATTAACAGAGCAAATAAATCACCTGGAAAAGCACATCTTTTATACCACAGTAGTTTCCTACGAGCACATTGTGTGGGAAGATAAGAAATGATTGCATTATCTATATGAAATATGCTCTTTTATTTTTTTTTCACCTCTCATTTTTTTTTCACTGGATACAATAAACATTCCAGAGCCATAACAAAACCAACTCCAATGTTTTTCTAGAGATGTGTGTTATCATTTTCTAATGGTTCAGGATTTGGGGAACTAAAGGGCCCTTCAACAAACTCTTACTTTGGGCAAAGAAGCTCAACAATAGAAACTTTTACTGCAACGTTGTTTTCAGGAATAGCCCTGCTATACCCCATACAACCGCAACTAGAAAAATAAAAGCAAAATCCAAATCAAATATCCAAATAAAAAACCAAAGCAGGGACAATTTTGAAGTCTAAAAACTGCATATATCTCACTGAAAGAATCATCATGATTTTTTAAAAAAACTCCGTGAGCTTTCCCCTCATCTTCTCTGTTTCCATGATATTTTCTCCCTGCTGGGTATACCAGTGAAAGTTTCAGCCAGCTTCTAGTTTATATTCAATAAAAACATTATCAAAATTACCAGCCAAATCATGTGTTCATGTTAACAACTTCTCCCAAAGTTGTCTTTCCATCAACACACCTGAATTTCCAGAATGACAAACAAAACACTGTACAGTGCATTTAAAAGGAATGTTCAGCATTTAAAAGGAATGGCCCAGCATTCCAATGTGGATCTCCAGAGTCTCAGAGAAAAGGCAGGGCTGGCCAGTGAAATTCAGAAATTTGCAGAGGATTTATTGCAAGTGTGAGCAGGTGAAGCAAGAAAATTTACCATGAGATAAATTTCAATGAAGAGATTAGAGCAAGAGGCAGAACTATGTGAGGGACAAAAAAAAAAACCAAGCAGGATGGGAGTAGGAAACTTCTGGATTACCCCATGGCACCAGTAAGAGATTTGTGAAGAATAATGTTTATTGCATAGATAAGGGTTTACAGATTATTTCACATCACTTCACCATGCCAGCACTACCCAAATCTCCTTTTTCAGATGTTGTCACCTCACCCTTCCCTTCTGCAGGAACAAACCTAACAAGGCCACAGCCTCAGTTCCACATCTACCACCACACACCGAACAGATAAACCTAAAACTGCAGTCTGACGCAAATTTCCAGTTCAGGGAAAATAATTTTCATTAAAAAACTTTAAGACAAGTGGCACATTGTAAACGTATGGGCGGGACCTTTTTTTCCCCTCACAAAGCAATATGGGTTCAAAAAACCGTAAGCTCAAGCACTGTGGTGTACAACCAGGCACCAGCCAGAGACGGCGGCAATTCCTGGGGACAGGAAAAAGAACATCTTTGGGCTGAGCCAGGTGCAGAGAAAAGTTATTCCCATCATGAGGAGGATGGAGAGTCTGTCTCACAAAGATGACAGAAGTCGGAATTTATTTAATCAAGGAAAATGGAAGCTCTCTGGAAATACACTTGGGTAAATCAGCAAAGGGGAAAAAATAAGTTCCTTAAGGTAAAGAGCAACACCAGTGAGCAGTGTCCCTTAGGAAAGGGATTCCATTAATTGTCCTCAGCGATGTTATGTGAAAGAGGCTCTGTTTCTAGGAGAATCTCAGAATGTTTGGGATAGAAGGGACCTTAAAGCCCATCCAGTGCCACCCCCCACCATGGGTAAGGACACCTTCCACTGTCCCAGGTGGCTCCAAGCCCACCTGGCCTTGGACACTTCTTCCAGGGATCACGGGGCAGCCACAGCTGCTCTGAGCGCCCTGGGCCAGGGTCTCACCACCCTCACAGGGAAAAATTCCATCTCCATCTCCCACCCAAATCTCCCCTTTCCCAGTGGGAAGCCATTCCCTGTGTCCTGTCTCTCCATCCCTTGTCCCCAGTCCCTCTCCAGCTCTCCTGGAGCCCCTTTAGGCCCTGGAAGGGGCTCTGAGGTCTCCCTCCATGGCCTCGTCAGGATTCACTCCAGTTCTCTCAATTTTTTTCTCCAATATTTTGTTTAAACGATCCTCAACAGAAATTATTTCAGTACTCGGCACTAAGCCTGCTTTATTCAACCTAAACAAGCACAGAATAACTGCAGCACCAAAGGTGACTTAGGAGTGAAATATTTCCACAAGACTTTAAAGCCAAAGACCAGAAAGGTGCCCCATGTCAGTGTGTGAGCCTCGGTAGAACTCTTTTAGCCATTATTTTACCTCTTCCAATTTTATGCTGCGGTTTATTACCAGAATGTATTACCAGAACATGCCTCTGTTCCAACTTTCTCAACAACAACAACAAAAAAAATTGTCCTTGAAATTCCTGGGCGTAATGGAGTAGCTTCTGAAGTCAAATCATGATAAATCAAACACACTTTATTAAAAAAAGGAAAAGCATTCCATAAATGAACTTCCCTCCCTACAGTTTTCATGATGCATTTTACATTTAGGCAGCAGTGCTGGTAAATGGAATCCTGAGGCAGCAGTGCTCCTGCCCCAAACTCCTTACAGAAAAAGCAAATAGAACTTACTAAATAAAACAACAAGCTCTGAAGGCTTTCCTAAGACCTTGCAGCAAAGCATTTCTGTTCCTGTTGTTAACTTCACTGTTTTTCCTAACAGTGCTTCTGCTTTATGCTTCTTTAATCCAGAGAAGGGGATAAATAAAGGTCCTTTCTCCTTGGGAGCAAAGTGAGAATCTCTTTAGCAAACTCTCCATGTAACAGTGTCAAGGCTCAGCTCTATTTGGTTTCTGCTGGCTAATTTTCATTATTTTAATTTCTAATAATTTTTAATGAGAGGGCTCAGAGGAAACCATCAATCACTGTCCTAGGTGAGGTGTTCAGCAAGGTCAAACAGCCTGAGCACAGACAAACACAAAAACTTGGATAATCAGGAATTTTCCCAGCAGAGATCTGCTGGTCCATCTTCCTTTCGCCTTCGAAGCCTCTTCAAATCCCCTTCCCATCCAGCACTTCTATTCCTTGAAGGACTTCTTTCTGTTTTGCAGCTAAAAACACAGAGAATCATCTATAAAAATTAAAACAATTGTTAATGAACCAACTAATAACAAACTCCCAGTGCACAGAACCAACAGGGAATGCACAGAGCTCTGCAGACACCTGAGAGAGTCTCCAGTGGGAGGTGGCTCTGCCCATGGCAGGAGGGAAACTGGATGGTCTTGGAGGTCCCTTCCAACCCAGACCCCCCTGTGACTCCGTGGTCACAAGAGCTGGGGTTTGCCTGACAGCCAAAGGTCCTCTCCACCCACCACTGCCCCTCAGCTATGGGGGTTCGCAGTTACCAGCAGCTCCCTTTCTCCTCCTGAGCTCTTCTCTTCATTCCCACCATCCCAAAGGCCATCTGCATCCTCATAGCCCCTCTGCCAGTTCCTCCAAGAAGGGCTTTCACAGGATTTTTCACACTGGTCTCCTGCTCCCAGTCACTGGAGTGACTCTCAGACTCACAGAATGGTTTGGGCTGGAAGGAACCTTTGGGATCCTCCAGTTCCAACCCCTACTGTGGGCAAACGGTTATCCTGACCCTTCCTGGGAAAACAAACAGCCAACCTGAACCTTCCTGAGACACGATTCTGGGAAGTAACTACAATTTCCTCCTGAGCCCTCCTGAAATAAAACTCGGAAAAAAAATCCACTTCCATATGCTAATCACCAACTCTTCTTCCAGCTGCTGCAGCAACACTCAATCATTACTCTGAGTTATTTCATTATTTATCTTATATTCAAGTTTGCTTTTATTTAGTCAGAGAAGTTGTTCCGTTTGTTTTTATTTAAACAGTCGCAGGGAGCGCAATGGGCAATTTCAAACCCCTGACTCAGTTCCTAGCAGATACTCAGCCCAATTTAAAAGATTTTCCATTTAATAAAGTTCTATCCACTAACTGTTGAAGGAAATGATTTTATTTGTTGGCAGAAAAAAAAGGTTATTTTTTAATTTTAACTGAAATGAGGATCAGACTCTAAGCCTTGTCAGTAATTGTGGAAGGGTCCTAAGCATCAATCCCTTACTTCCTAGGGCTGCTCCCCAAGATAGGAAAGAACAAAGTATTAACTCTTAAATTTGTTTTTTTTATTAAGTTTTCCAAACTCTTCCTGAACCCATGAGAGTGTGCAGCATCCACAACATCTTGGAGCAAGCTTAATTTGAACAAGTCACGGCTTGTTCACATGGTACCAGCCCATCACAGTGCAGGAAGAAGCAGCATCCAACCATTCCCTACCGACCTTCCAACCCCTCCACGCCTCCAATAAACCACTTTATCACCCCCAAACACTGCAGCAAACAAGGATTTATGGCGAGTTCAGGGCTCTGATCCACTTCAGGGACTTTGTGCTGTCAATTAGACAAATGGTAAAATGGAAAATTTTTCAAGGAGCCATTAAAGCCACTTTCTTTGATATGCATGTGAAAGAAAAAAAACCTTGGATAGCACAACACCCAACATGGAGAAAACCTCTGTGGGAACGAGGCAATGACAACTTCTTTGGTACTACAAAAAGCCCAGCAAGCAAGTTCAAATTATTTTCCACAGAGTGAGAGCAGAGTTTGGAAAAAGCAGAGGGGACTTTTCTAGGACCTAGAGGGGAGCAAAAAGTCTGGATTTTTTATGTTTTGTTTCTTTCCCTCTGCATTTATAAGCATTTTAATTCAGCTCTAGAGAGAATTAAACAAAGCCAACTCTCAACATTCAGCAGTTTTAATTTCACGGATACTCTTTTCTTCAACCATGACCCTTTCCACCTTGGAGAGGCAAAGAAAAGAGCTTGTGGAAGAGGGTTTGGAGAGTCAGAGATGAAGAGAGGCTGAGAAAGCTGGGGCTGCTCAGCCTGGTGAAGGTTGTGTGGAGACCTCACAGCTCCTTCCAGGGTCTCAGGGGATACAGGGAAATTGGAGAGGGACCCTGCAACAGGAACTGGAGTGACAGGACAAGGGGGAATGGGTTCAGACTGACACAAGAAAAATTTAGATGGGATATTAGGAAGGAATTGCTCCCTGGGAAGGTGGGCAGGCCCTGGCACAGGGTGCCCAGAGCAGCTGTGGCTGCCTCTGGATCCCTGGATGTGTCCAAGGCAAGGTTGGAAGGGGCTTGGAGTGAAGGTGGAAGGTGTCCCTGACATGGCAGGGGATAGAATTTTGGATCTTTAATGTCCTTTCCAACCCAAACATTCTGCAATTTTCAAGTATTTAAAGGCTTTTCTCCCCCTTTTCTCTACATGGTTAAGCCCATCAAACACTTAGAGAAGTCGTGGAGATACAAATTGAGACTCACCAAGTCCCATCCTCAAGCCTGAGTCACTGTGGTGATAATACTGTGGCCATTTTAAATAAGGAATTAAGTTATTTATGAGGAAACAGACACTTGATTTCTGCCTGACCACTGGCTGGAAATTAGAGTTTTTGTGTGTGGCACACACAAGATCCAGGATGGAACAAGGCCAGAACACCTGCAGTGATTCACTAAAACCCTGCCAGCACGACGAGTGCCCTGAGGGCAGTTGTGACCCTGAGGTGGCTGGTGATGGGACAAGCTGCTGAGAGAGCCCAATTCAAGAAATCTCCATCATTCACAACCCCGGTATGTCAATGCTAAAACCTCCAGCCTGAAGTCTTTTATGGATTAAAAACCCCAGCAAAGCTCCTGGGAGCTGGCGATGCCTGGGAAAGCGAGAGCGGCTTCTCCAAACTGGAGAGGCAAGGAGTGAAATTCTTGCAGGCTGAGTTAAAGCACCTCACACTTCTCTCTGCCTGAACAGGTATTTCTGTTTCCAGCTGCACTGGATTCTCCAAAATGCCCCAGCTGCTCCCGAAGGAAGCAGTGCTTTGTCCTTACCTCCACTTCCATTCAGCAGGGAACACTCAGGGGGAAAAACACAGCCATGAAAGAGTCTCTAAAACTCGATTTACAGATTGAGGGTCCCCATAAAGAGCCACATAGAGCCATACATTTAAATTGAGTAACTAAGCAACTGCACTGCTGGGGAAAATGCCCCGCCTTGTTTCCTGTGTGGGCATTCAGCTCCACAGCTGGGCAATTTCGGAGGAGCTTGGCATAACCTTTTACATTAGCTGGCTTGTGCTGCCATGGTTCTGCATTGAAAATGGCATAAGAAGGGCTTTCACGGGCTATTTTCAGCTCTTCCTGAGAGAAATCCCTAATTGGAGAGTCCGGGATGGCACCCCAGCAAACCTGAGCTTGATTCATTTTAAAGATCCAGAGTTTGTGCGCTTTGATCAGAGTTAAGTCCCGCTCTAAAATTTGGAGCTCAGGCATTCCAAGGCTCGAGGAAGAGGTAAATTTGGGGGTTGGGTTTGGTTTGAACTGGACAAAAAGTGAGGCTGGGGGACAACCCAGTGCCAAAAGTTCAAAAAGCAAATAAAGCTTTATGAAAAGCTCCCGTTCCATTTCAGGACACGCAGCCTGATCAGCCAATTTATTTCATGGCTTTATTCTGCCATTCTTCCACCTTTTTTTTTTTTCTTTATTTTATTTACAGATACAGTATCTCTAAAGTGTTTGGGACGTGCAAATTACCCTGCCAGCACTGTGCACTGCTATTTTATTTTTATGGCTTGAGAAGAATGCAGAGCCATCCCTCTTTCAGACATTGTGCTTTTAGATTGAAATAACTCCCCATTTTACAAGCAGTTTTGCAGTTGACAGGAGTCTTTAAAATCATACTTGTGCCTGAAAACACTGTAAAGCACATAAAAACATGATACTATGCCAAGCAGCAGCTAAAATTACCATTACCAAAAGTCATTTTTAAGACCATTAAAAAGCACTGGATGAGTGGAGAGAAGATGCAATACCTACCTTCAAAAGTCCTTTCAAAAGTTGATTAAACCTGCTTTTAACCATTCCTATGCCCCCAGCATGCAAATTTCATCTTATTTTCAGTATTTGTTGGGATTGCATTCTCTCCATTATGCCTGCAATGCATTTAAGACAGAACTCTCATAGAGGAGGATGAAAAACTTCTAATATTGAAACTTCAACTCATTCTTGGTACTATAAGCAACTTTTAAAGTAAATTTTGACTGCTGTAGTAATAAAAGCAACTTGGGAAAAGCAGTTGGAGATACTAACATTTCATATTGTTGGAATTTCTTTAAAATAAAATACGTTGGCATTTATTAACTGAAACATGAGGTGAGCCAATAATATTCACCCTTGACAAGTTCTTAAAGGGTAAATTTGTCAGTTTTACATCTCAGGTTAAATATTGAGGTTGAAAATCATATTTAATGGTGAGGCTTCTCATCTTGCCCTGAAGAGTTTCTCCTATTTCAGTCCAGACTTCTCCGTGTCCACAATAGGCACAGGAAAACCTCAGATTGCGTTCCACAGAACTGATGGAGATGAGCCGAGGTGGGAGAAAGAGGCATGTAAAGTAATTTTCAAACTAATTTTAGGGGGAAAAAAAAAACAAACAACCTCCATGGAATTTTGATATGTACGCAGGAATATGATTCTCTGTAAAAACAGATGTCAAATTTTAGAATATTTCAATATTCCATGTGAATACCCCTGAATGTATTTTTGAGGCTGTGATTTCAGTGGCTTCCTTTAAAAAGCAGCACTTTGTAAACTGGGGTAGAAAAGAATTACACAGACACGAAATTTTTTTTCTTAAAACCCCTCCCACTTTGGGGTTTTAAGATTCTAAACCCCTCCCCTCAACCTAAAAAATTAGCAACATCCACACGTTATTAAAAAAAAAAAAAAAAGAATCAAGTTGTCAGTGTCTGGTAGAACAAACAATTGTGCTCCTCTGAAGTCACCTCTCCCAGACTATAAATATCCCAGTAATTCCAGAACCTTCTCCTTGGTGCCAGTCTCCAGCAGTAACCCAGGAAAACAGGCGCTGATTACGCTGCCACTCCTAGGAATGTTTGTGTTCCAGGGAATTAACCACCCGTTTGGGGAGATTTACATATTGTGCCTATAAATAGCTCTCCTGACATCTCTAATGAAGGCAATGTTGATCAACATTTTCCTGTAATTTAATCAGGACCTCAAGCAGCAGTGGCAGAAGGTGAGGACATGGCTGTGCCATCCCGAGACGTCCCCTTGTCTTAAAAGGCACTCAATTCCCTCAGCTCCTTAAGACACTGACAATACTGGAAATTTCTGGGTCTGAAAATACCCAGACAAACAGATTGCCACAAGTTCATCTTCATTGCATCTTCATTACAACAACGCAATTTTCTCTGTCCTTCCTCAAAAATGCAACTCTGTTCTGGAGGAACACATCCTACAGTCATGGGACTGCCCTGAATCATCCACCTGAAACCAGGGAATTCTCCATTCCATCCCCACAGGAACAACCATCTGCACCACTGAGGACTAAAAGTCCTGCACCACTGGACACCACCCCAAACTGCCTGGGTGTTTAAAGGCTGGACCTCGGTACTGTCTTTCTTCATGGTCTTAGTTAAACCATGATTGAATTCCCACTGAACACTGTTATGAGGTAAGACAGGGTGCTGTGCTTTGGAAAGGCTTATAGATTTTAAGTATCCAAAATTAGCTACCAAAAAAAGCCACCAAAGGGCCAAAACATTGGTTTTAAGCCCATTTCCAGGCAGACGTGCAGTGGGAGTGATGCCTCAGGCTTTAGCTTTTATATTTTTCAGGTTCTGTGCTGTTTTAGTGGGTGGTTCTGGGTCTCATATCAAGTGCTACTGAGCTCTCCTCACAGAGCAGACAGACAAAACAATTCTTTCTCTAGCTTGGGACCAACGACAACTCTCAGGCCCAAGAACAAAAACAACGGTGAAGAGAGAAAAACAAGGAGGATGGAGCTTCATAACCTGAAGCTGTAATTGGACAATTAACTCCAATATGCTGATGGACCAGAACTGATAAAAGTGTGGGA
Organism: Tichodroma muraria; assembly: GCA_013390105.1. Taxonomy (NCBI): domain Eukaryota; kingdom Metazoa; phylum Chordata; class Aves; order Passeriformes; family Sittidae; genus Tichodroma; species Tichodroma muraria. Next base: position 24,869 of record WAAG01013833.1, on the reverse strand, counting down.
CCTCGTGATCACTCACTCATTTTGTGCCCATTTTGGGTTCATCTTGGGTGTGGCCCAGCCGGGCTCTTGTGCTGCCCAGGTGTGCCCATGGAGGCCTTTCAATAACTCCCTGCTTTATCCCTTTGCTCTGCCTGGTCTCTGTTCCAGGTCAGCCTCCAGAAGGCATCAGGAGAACCCAGGAAATGGCACGGAATGAACTTGCTGCTTACAGTGGAGTTCCTGTGGCTTCATAAAGTTACCTCATTTTGCACAGAGGATGCTGACACAAAATCAGGGATGGAAAAGTTACTCAGCCAAGGACATGGCAAGTGCTGCCCTCCCAGGGTGCAAAGGTGTGAGAGGAATAACAGCCTCCACAGTCACAGGCAGAAGGTCCTTCCTCCCCTTCAAAAAAGGTGAAGGCACCTAAGACATTGTGCAGCTCCTGAGTCCCAGCCACTTGCGTGTCCCCCATCCACAAAAAATGTGGAATAAGGAGACTTCACAGGAAGTGTCACCCTTGGAAGTGTCTGTTAATGAATTATGGTTCAATGGGTTCAATAATTGAAGCCTGAGCCGCACTCTGACCATCCTAGAGCTAGCCTCTGTTCAAACAGCCTGAGTTAATTAGGAAAGCAATGAGGACTTCAGTGCTGGAGAGCTACAGAGAGTTATTTGTGGAGCTGCACGCTTTGGAAATTTAATTTGTTGAGTAAAAACCAAGGTTATCTTAGTTTTATAATTAAAATTGTTCCCAGTCCACAATGCATTACAAGAGATGTGCTTTGGATTCCTATCCCACAGTTTATCATTCACGTTCTCAGGTACACTCACAAAATACCTCCCGATTTGCAAAACAACCCAACGCAACCCAAAAAAAGAGCAGGATGAGAAAGGAGAAAGAGGGAATGCAAAGTCAGTACTTTCTTCAAATTTTGTTTTAAAAAAACCTTTTGGTTAAAAGCATGAAGGGGGAACTTAAAGCCTCTTTTTGGTTTTTTTTAAGTACCTATTTAATAAGCAAACCACATCCTGAGATGGAAGAACAGACTTCTGGCATCCTCTCTTACTCCTGCCACAATCTCCTTACCCTCGTCTGGGAAGTTTGGGCCCTATTTATTCAAAACTGTCTGGAAATTGCAAAATAGTGAGAACTTTGATTGCCTTTGAAGCAATTTAGGATTTATTTTAATGAATGAAAGGTTTACAGGTATCTCCTCTGAAAAGAAACTCTGTCAGGGAGGAATTATGGGATGGGACAGAGGACTGTTAGACTAAGCACCTGTCAGATCACAGCGGTCCCAAGCATCCATCTGGAGAGGAGTCCCAAAAAGTGATGTTCATCAAAGAGGATGATTATGGAATCCCAGACTTGTCTGGGTGGGAAGAGACCTTAAAGCCCATCCAGTGCCATGGGCAGGGACACCTTCCACTGTCCCAAGCTGCTCCAAGCCCCAAGGTCCAACCTGGCCTTGGGCACTTCCAGGGATCCAGGGGCAGCCACAGCTGCTCTGGGCACCCTGGGCCAGGGCCTGCCCACCCTGCCAGGGAACAATTCCTGCCCAATATCCCATCTATCCCTGCCCTCTGGCAGTGGGAAGCCATTCCCTGTGTCCTATCATGGATGCTGCTGTGTGGACTCTCCAGCCTCTAAACACTAAAAGACTCCTTCCAGAAACTTTAGTCAGGATGATTTTTTTGTGGCTTATTTTTTTCTTTAATAATGTCATGAAAATTAAGTTTAAGCAGGGCTCATCTGCTGTCTGAAACCTTTATCATCAACCTCCTGATAAATTCCAAGGAGATAGTTGCTGGATTTCTGCTACATTGGAAAAGACATTTCATATCCCTTGCAATATTGACTCCAGAGCCTGAAAGTATTTACTTCTCCATTTTAACCTCCTTAGAAAACACTTTCAAAAATAAGCACCTTACAGGACGTCCTGATTATGATCAAAATCTCTCTCTGTCTGGCTCCACTCTTGGGAGAGTTGAAGGCATGGAAAAAATATCATTCCCTTAAAGGCAGCAGTAGAGTCCCCCTCCCTGGAGGTGTCCAAGCAAGGCCTGGAGGTGGCACTCAGTGCCCTGGGCTTGTAACAAGGTGAGGATTTGGCACAGGTTGGACTCCCTTGTCTTGGAGGGCTTTCCCAACCTCAATGACTCTATGAAATGGCAGGGAAAAACATCATAAATTCTCCTCCTGGTGCTGCCAAGAAGCTGAACTTGCACTTTGTGTCTGTTTACCTATGTACATTAATTTTATTTTAATTTACACATGTAAATTAGCACAAAATGCAACTTAGCTTCTTGTTGCAAAAACAATCAAAATTTTTAAAAACTACTATTACTATTATTAATAATAGTAATACTAATAATAATAGCAAAGAAGGAAGATATTTGCTGGCAAAAACTAAGACTAATCATCTGTCCTTGTAAGGATACAGCTCTGTTCAGTGTTTTGGCTCCTATGGAAAATGGGAAGTGCCAAAGGAATCTCAGCCTCTGCCTATCAGTGATCCTTCCAAAGACCTAAGGACACATAAAACCCTTCTCCAAGCAGCTCCTGCCTGGAAAGGACAGGATTAAGAGGTGTCCTTGCAAGGTCAGCCCAATACAGGTGCACATCCAGGGAAGTTTTTCCATCAGCAAGGATGGGCAGCAAAAAGAATGTGTTTTTTCTTAGTTGTACAGATAAATATTCATATTCATAAAAATACTTGAGTAATTTGGACCCACAGGCTACACAAAAGCCACCAGCAGGAGGACAAAGTGATGCCTAAAGCTGGACTCAGTTTCATTTCTAATAGCTGGAAATAAAAGGATTCAGGGCAGCTTTCAAATCCTTCCTGTAAGGTTTTCCCCTCAGAGATAGCACAGGAAATAATCCTGCAGACGAGACAACAATTGCATGGGTATTTCTGTAGGATTTAGAGTCTTCTTAGCGTTCAGTAATGCCCAAACTCTTCCCCTCCTAATTCCTTTCAGGTTTTGAAGCCCTATTTTTTGATTTTATCTCACCCATAGACACTGATAAAGGAGGCAGCACACCTGACACGGAGCTTCTCAGTCCCTGCTCCAGCTCCAGGCTGGCTGAAATGGAGAGCTTGATTAATTTTGTATTAGCCAGCTGCACAATAAATCCCAAGTCATTGATTACACGGGAAGAACAAGCAGATAAGGTATTTTCTTTGCAGACCTCCAATACTTAATTATACAAAGGTTCTACCCACAGGGCTGGTGAGAAAACAACTGAGCACAGCTCTGGGAGTTCTTTATTATTTTCTACGTGTGATTGTTCATGTTCTTTAAGTTTAAAATTAGGTGCTGGTTTTGGTTGGGGGCAAGATTCTGGTTCCTGATGGGTTTAATTCTGGATAAAGAAGAAACCCGTTGTTTATCTGAAGCCATCCACAGTTTGCCTTTCCCTGTCAGTTTGTTCACAACTATTTTAATTAGAAGACAAAAGTGGGGTCAGTGTTTATGTGGAGCTGATTCTGTGGAAGGAGTTTGGGTACTGAGCAGTCCCCTGATATTTAAAATACCCTGGTGCCATCAGGTTTCTTGGGCACAGAGAGCCTCTCCTCACCTGTTAATCACCACCTCCTGAGCAGAATAAAAACACCAAGCCTAGGAAAACAAAGCGCTCAGCCCCTGGAGCTGGAAAACCACTGCCTGTGCCACTCTCCCCATCGATTTTCTTACCTAAACAGACCAAATTGCAGGTATGAGGAGCAGCATTCCGGAGGCAGAGAGGCTGTGTCATCCTGATTAGCTCCATTTGATTGGGCCTTCTTAACTGCACGTGTGCCAGAGCTCATTAAAGGAAAAATAACGTTGCTTTCCTGCAGGTTGGGCACTGGAGGTTTGAGAGGTGGACAGCGCTGGTGGAACCCTTGGGAGACTGCAAAGAGCAAATGCAACTAAGGCCACGTCTGCTCTCAGCAGCCACGGGACCCCCGATGCCATTGGGAGCCCAGGCCCAGAGCATCCCTCATTTACTTCTCAACTGTACTATAATATCCCTTTTAAAATAATTCCAGTTCTTTTACTGTTCACCCAGAAATTATTCCAGAGCGTTTCTGAAGAAAAACTCTGCGTTTCCAAGCCACTTGGCATGTGGAGAAGCAGCAGGATGAGTTCTGCTGTAGAGATCCCACCTGCAGAGCTGCCCCAGCCCTGGGGCCAGCACAGGAGGGACCTGGAGCTGCTGGGGAGAGCCCAGGGCAGGCACCAGGATGGGCAGAGGGATGGAGCAGCTCTGCTGGGAGGAAAGGCTGGCAGAGCTGGGATTGTTCAGCCTGCAGAGGAGGAGGCTCCAGGGAGAGCTCAGAGCCCCTGCCAGGGCCTAAAGGGGCTCCAGGAAAAATCTGGAGAGGGACTGGGGACGAGGGATGGAGGGACAGGACACAGGGAATGGCTTCCCACTGCCAGAGGGCAGGGATAGATGTGATATTGGGCAGGAATTGTTCCCTGGCAGGGTGGGCAGGCCCTGGCCCAGGGTGCCCAGAGCAGCTGTGGCTGCCCCTGGATCCCTGGAAGTGCCCAAGACCAGGTTGGATGTAGCCCATTCTGTGAGTTACAGTTTCACTGTTTACTGGGTTTTTTGGGTTATTTTTGCATTTTTTTTTCTTTTGTAAATAATACAAAAAACACACTTGCACATCATTTGTATTTGAATATCCCATATATCTTATCTTTTCTAATATATGCAACTGTAGGAAATTCTCACAGCCTTGAATTTATTTCCACAGCAGCCATCAATCACTCAGAGATGTTATTTTGCTGGCTTTGTTGATAGAGATTTTGTTTATAGTTTCCCCTTCACTGAAACACCATATTCTATACGATCTGATTCTTATGAGAAAGTACCTTTGTCCTGGTAGGAAACTTATCCCAGTTCAATTAAACAGGGCAGCAGTGAATCCTGTGGAGCACAGCATTACAGAGTGAGAAGAAGAGGCTTTTGTTTGATAGATGGATTAGGAGCATTGACTTGGAGTTTTCCGTATATTTTCAATGAATACAACAACAACAATAAAAAAAATCCAAAACAAATTAAAAAAAAAACACCTAAAGCATTGAAGAACCTGCTTCCTTCATGCTTCTGTAACAGCTGAGTAACTGCACAGAATCATTAAATAATTTGAGTGAAAAGGAACTTTTTAAGGGCTGTTTCGTTCTACCCCCTGCCATGGGCAGGGACACCTCCCACTATCCCAGGCTGCTCCGAGCCCCAAAGTCCAACCTGGCCTTGGACACTTCCAGGGATCCAGGGGCAGCCACAGCTGCTCTGGGCACCCTGGGCCAGCGCCTGCCCACCCTGCCAGGGAATCATTCCTGCCCAATATCCCATCTATCCCTGCCCGCCTCCAGCTTAAAGCCATTCCCCCTGGTTCAGTCACTCCACATCCTCACGAAAAGTCCCTCCACAAAATTCCTCTTTTGTTTTATATTTAGCACAAGACCCTTCAAATTGTCAGAAAGCCACAAAGAACGCTGCCCAGGTTTGTGCAATTACTTTTGCAATAAATAGAGCAAAGGAAAACTTGGAAGGATTAAAAAAAAAACCACTGAAGAAAGAGCAAAGCCGAAGTTTTTGACTTGTGGATGTGAAACTTCACTTTCTAAACAAAACAGAACCACACTGAGCTTTATAATAGTTCAGGTGGCAGGATCCCAACCATTTTATGGAACAAAAAGTCTGAGGACTCAAGAAATTTTTGCAAAGAGTAAAACCTCTTCACAGTAGTAAAAAAACATTACTGAAATCCATTTTTACTATGTAAGAAGATGAGAAAACAGAATTTAAACACCAGAAATTTTCATCCAGCACCATTATGCGGAATAAAAAAAGATTGACACTCTTTTCTTAGATTTTTTTTTTTTTCCTGGAAGTTTTTCAGAATTTCCTGCGATTTTGCAGTAATCAATTTTTGTGCTGTGCTACTTGGAATTGAATCAAAAGCCCAGCCACTTCTCAAAAAACACAATTAGGCTGCACTGGCCAACTGGTCATAGAGAAAAGCGACACCAGGCAACACCAGAAACCTTGGTTTAAGTTAAGACCAGCTGGGGGACCAAATTAAATGTTTAAATAAGGGAGCCCCAAGTTATTTAACACTCTGTGTTCCCCTCTAGAACCAAACACTTCCCTTCAAACGTCTCTGCTTAGAAATAAGGTGTGAAATCATCCCATGGCAGACTGGCCCAGCGGGTCAAATCATTAACTTCTGTCCCTTTAGATATCCCATTAGAAGAGACAAAAAAATCAAATATTTCATGTTGCATCAATATTGCTGGCAAAATCAGCAGCAGCTTATAAAGCAGAGATGAAAACTAAAATATTCTGGTACAGAACCAAAAAATGTCTGATGTGGCAGGGGCTGCCCAGGGAGGTTTGGAGTTCCCATCCCTGGAGGTGTCCAAGGAAGGACAGGATATGGCATTCAGTGCTCTGGCCCGGGGACAAGGTGGGGATCAGTCCCAGGTTTAGAAATCCTTTCCAGCCTAAATAATTCTGGGATTCTATGGTCTCCTGCTCTGAACATGTAAAGATGCCCAAGAGTTTGCAATTCCTTGAACTTAAACCCTATTAAGACGTTCCCAAAATGAGAAGTGATCATGGAGCAGCATTAAATTCACAAAAGGGAACTGAGAGGATATTGGAGGCAAACACAGACTCACCCCACAACCCCCTTCCTGTGCAAATCAGCTTTCCAGGATAATTCAGACTAGAACTGAGCCCTCAATTGCAGAGAAATCCCATTTCTCTCTAATCCAATTGAAGAACACAGTTTCTCTCCCTGCTTCCTTCCCCACCTCCTTGGCCCTTCCTGTTGCAGTCGTGCTTAACAAGGTGCAGCAGGATAATTTGACATCATTTAAACATTTGATTTCTGCCTACATATATCAGCTGTTCATCTCCCTGCCAATTTAAAACTCGCCGTGCCTCAATACACTGTGTAATAAATACTGCTAAGCGCAGAGGATTTTTTGCTCCTTACTGTTTTTTCCAACCTAACTCAAAAGTTTTCTTTTCACCATGTATAAAAAGATGAAAAAAAAAGGAAAGAAAAAGAAAATGAAAACTATTGTCTTCCAACAGAGATTAGAGATGAGAGAGAAAGTGTTTGCTGGGAGTGATCACGCTGGGCATTCAAAAATTACAGCAATATTTGTGGAAAAGGCAGTGGGGAAGAGGGCTTGGTTTGGGGTTTTGGGGGGGACTTTGGGGTTTTTGGTTCAAATCCCCAGATATTTCCTCACCATGGGCATTCCATGTGAAATGCCAAAGTTTCCATGAGCTTCAGTTAGAAAAATCCCTGCCTGTATTTACTGACAGACAACAGCTGAGCAATAACGATGCCCTAATGTGAAAATGATCGCTGCAAAATGAACACATTAAAGTCAGCTGGAAGAGCTCAGCCCTTATGATTATTGCCCAGACACAGGAGGTGGCTCCCACTGCACACAACAGCAGAGATCTTGGAATCCCCGAGGCTGGAAAAGCCCTCCAGGATCACTGAGCCCAACTTTGATGCCCACCTTGTCACCAGCCCAGAGCCCTGAGTGCCCCCTCCAGCCCTTCCTGGGACACCTCCAGGCACGGGCACTCCAAACCTCCCTGGGCAGCCCCTCAAAAGGCCTGAGCACCCTTGCCATGGAGAAATTCCTCCTGCTGGCCACCCTGAGCCTCCCCTGGCCCAGCTCGAGGCCATTTCCCCTTGTCCTGTCCCTGTTCCTGACAGCAGAGCCCGACCCCCCCTGGCTGTCCCCTCCTGGCAGGAGTTGTGCAGAGCCAGAAGGGCCCCCTGAGCCTCCTCTGCTCCAGGCTGAGCCCCTTCCCAGCTCCCTCAGCCCCTCCTGGGGCTCCAGCCCCTTCCCCAGCTCCGTTCCCTTCCCTGGACACGCTCCAGCCCCTCCAGGGCTCTCTGGCCAGGAGGGCCAGAACTGGACACAGATCCTGCTGGCCTAGGCAGGAACTGGGCCCTTGCAGAAGTTCAGACTTCCCAGAGCCTCTGGAAAACCCAGACCCCTGTTTAAAACCTTCTGAAGGAAGAGTCCATAATCACAATCAACAAGGAAGTTTCTTGAAGTGATTCAGGCACTTGAAGTGATTCAGAACACACAGACCTCGTGCCCTGAGGGATACAGCCCTGAGTCTGTTCTTGTTATGTGAAAATCAAATCCTACAAAATCAAGTTTTGATCAAGCTGAAGTTCCTGTGTCTTGTTTTAAACAGCTACTTCTCATAAAAAAAAAAAAATAGAAAAAACACAGGAAAAGGGAGGCAGTTTCTATCACGGTTTATCTGTCCACATGTAATAGTCTCATATAAGGATCCAGAAAATAATTCTCAGTGGCAGACTGAGAAAAGGAGAAATGAGAATGGGTTTTGGAAAGTAACATGAAAGAGGCAGCAGGTAAAGAAAGGATTCCTGACCTTCCATGTTACCAAGACGCAGGAATTCTGTGCTTCCAAACTGCTGCTACAAATACAATATTGCCAACAATAACTGAAATTGAGCAGGCAATGTAAACTACTGGTGGAGTATGAGATGAAAGACATGACACTGAGGCAGATTTTAAATCCTGCCAGTTGTAGCGTCTCAGTTCTTTCAAAGTCAAACTAGTTAAATTATTGCCCCTCAAATAGAATTTCAAAGCCTGATTTCCTCCAAAGTTAAAATATTTACCTTTTAGGGCTTCCTAGTAAAGAAACAGTCCATTTATATGAGCTGCCTCAGTACTAAAATCTAGTGGCCTGACTAGACTGCAGATGTGTTTCTGCTGAAGAGAAAAGCAGAAAGGAAAAGCTGTGGTGCTCCAAGTCTTCACACTCCTTAGAACAGATATAAAATTTCCTCATGACTGAAGAATAAACCAGAAAGTTCATGGCTGAAGAGCTACAGTGGCTCTGCTCACACACAGACTCTGGCTATAAACCAACATACAAATGCACCAACACAGTAGGTGATGATTTTTAGGAGCTCAGCCCTAAAATTATCACTGGAGTTAGAGCTGCGAGTCCCAAAGTGTGAGTGACATTTCTGAAGGGGACACAAGGTGTTCCAGGGCATTTTTGGGGGGGGTTCTGCTTGACCTGCATCAGGAGTTGCCTTCCCAGCTGTGAGTAGCACCTTTAGGAACCCAGCTCCTGGAGGAAAAGAACCAGCTCAGTTCTCACAGCCTTCCCCCACCAAGGGATGGCTCAGGACAGTTAAATCCTAAAGGAAACAAAGAGCATTGATGTTTGATACCCTAAAATCCAGACAATCCAACACATGGGCAGGAGAGTCACAGGATCCCGGGATGGCTCAGGCTGAAGGGAGCACAGGGGGCGGGTGGTGTCCCCTCCCTGCTCCAGCAGGGCCATCCCAGAGCCCAGGGCACAGCACTGTGTGCCCCCAGCTCTGCAGCAGCGCCAGGGAGGAGAGCCCGGAGCCTCTCTGGACAATGTGCTCGGGGCTGGGCAGTGCCCAGGGCAGAAGTTGTGCCTCCTGTGCAGGGGCAATTGCTGGGCTCGGGCCCTGCCCGTGGCTCTGGGGCCATCGCTGGCCCCCGGAGCAGAGCCCGGGCCCTGCTCGGAGCCCTCCCTGCAGACAGGGACCCCCAGGGCTGAGGGCCCCTCTCAGCTGGGGCTCCTCTCGAGGCTGAGCAGCCCCTTCAGGGCCAAGATGCTCCAGGCCCTTCCTCATGCTGGTAGCAGAAAAATACTTGGGAGTCCAGCGCCTGGAAGAGGCTCATTCCTAGCCACATCCCACAGTCGGGTGGTTCCAAGGCTGTTGGGATCTGGGATTTCCTCCTTCTCCAGGAGCAGCTTCCTGCCTCATCCCTCCCAGCACAGCCACAGGGAGATCCCAGGATACTCGGTCCTTTCCCCCGGGGCGGAAATCTATACATTAACCGAGATGAACCTCCTTTCAGTGCCCCTGTTTCGTGAATAACTCACCTCTCACCACAGGGAAATTCATCTTCTGTCACCTCAAAGTGCTGCTGGTGGCACTCAAAGACACTTTGAAGAACTAAACCCTTCAGAGGAACTTAATGGCTCCGCTACAACTCAACAACATCAAGGAGAGCTCTTTTCCCTGTAGGATCAACGGCACAGCTCCCAACCAAACGCAGCAAGTCCCCATAAATGACTCCTGTTCCCAAGAACAGACACTTTCCCTCAGGCAAGAACCTGGTGGTATTTCTCTCCTCTCCCTGCATCTGTACAGTGCAGGGTTCAGGGAATGATCAATGAGCTCCAGGTACTCAAATATACATTTCCCCCAGTTAATTTCCTGCCCAACAGTAATAGATCAAGATCTGAAACTATTTTCTTTCCAAAATAGCCTCTTAAGGTGATTTGTAAGGCACCTCAGGGATTCAACTTTCGTAGCAGAAGATTGTTAGACTGAATAAAGACATTAACTAATAGAGGGGGGCCCTGAAAAAAAGTGAAGGGGTTTGTAGCTGAGCGGTCCTGCTGGCACAAGTGAAAGGTTTTGTCATCCTCACAGAAAAAAAAACTTACTTAAGAAGTCACCCCCACTCAGGGTAGTGGCAAAGACAATTTAAATGTTTTTTATTACGTTCTGATTAAAAATACCCATTTGCTGAGGAAATGACATCCATGTTTGGATGAGCAAATCTTCTGATTAGCCTCGGTTTTATTTTGTGAAATTTCGTTTCAGAATGAAACAAAACCCCTGAGCCAGCAGCAAGATCCATATTCCACAGTGCAGGTGTCCATGGCTTATCTCTTGTTCCACAGTCAAGCAGAAAGGAAGGAAAAGGAAGGAAATGAGTCTGAAACCAGAAGATTGGAAGAACTACAGTGATAAGTCCAAACAGAGTTGAAAAAACCAACATTAAGTAATCAAGAGAGCGTTCCTTCCTAGCAATACATCCCAAGAGAAATATGTCCAACATCCTGTTTCCATCTCCTCTGGGATAAACAAGTATTATTCCCCAAGTGAGTCAGAAGGGATGATTTCATGGAACAGCTCCAGGAGATTTCTGGAGTGGAGGCTTCTAGAAATCCCTATCCCCAGCATTATGGTTGGACTCGCTGCTCCTGAAGGTCTTTTCCAGCCAAAACGATCCTGCGGTTCCATTGGCTCCGCACCAAACACAGGTGGGACTCGAGTATGGATATTTTTGGTGTGTGACAGGGCTGTGTCACAGGTCCCTGAGTCAGGGGAATGTGAGGGACAGGTGACATCAAGCCCTGCCCTCCCTCCTCCTGCCCCTGGAGAACCCCCTCAAACACAGCCCAAATTTACAAGATACCAAAAGGACCAGGATGGGCTCCTCTCTGCGAGGATGAATTCAGGATTTCTGTCATTACTCTTTTACAGCTATAAATCTTCAGGAGAAATACAAGGACCATCAAGTGTTCTTTTCATTCATGTATATAAAAGTGCAAAATAACTTCAGGTTAAAAGCAGCCCCCCAAAAATCTTCAAAAACCCTTCAAAGATTCCATGGTATGAAACTGATCCCCACAACTCACAGCCCCATTACACTACTTCTGCAAACCCCAAGAACAGATGCATTGCACATTTTGGGGTGCATCTTCATGTTTGCTTTTGGTTTTTAAAAGGGATCAGAATGAGTTTTGCCTTCCATTCATCTTTCAAGAGCAAAGAATAAATTATTGTTGCCCCCACCCCCAGCTCACATTTGTATTTTCATGAAAGGTATGGACTCAGTCTTAATGTTGGGCAATTAAATATGTTATTTGGCAAATAATTGCTGGTGGATTGGTTTGGTCAGGCATAAAAGTGCAGTGAGTTTTGAATTCAGCAGCCTTCCTTGCTGGCCAAAAATTGCTTCTAAATTTTTTCATTGAGCCATAGACATTGGATTAGAGAGGGGGAAAAAAAGGGAGAAAATTTGATCCTGTGTTTCTACCTTCCTCCTCCCTGATTCCTTTAGCCTCAGTCTGCCTCTGAATTCAATAGAGCAGCACCGGAAAAATAAAAAGAGATTTTAGCTGACCTAATTTCACATATTGCACAGCTACAAGTGACATTTCTACTTTTACTTAAGCTAAAAGATTATGGAAAAAAAAAAATCAAACCTTTGCAGCATTTCTCCTGTCTGGAAGAGAGACAACAGCAGGAATTGTAAAACCAGATCTCTTTCTTTCAGAAAACCAAACCAAAAATACTCACAAGTATTCCCCATCCACACTCAAGCCTAACATTTATTCTGGTGCACCACAGGATCGAACAGAAGGATTACAGGATGAAAGAATTGAAATTAAACACTGAATGGGCTCATCAGCAGTAAATTAGGACTGATGGCATGGCTCTGGGCCAAAAAGTATTGGGGTTTTTAATAATTAGGGGGATGGGATTGAGTACAAAGGGACTGCAGTAGATGGGAAGTACTTGAATTTCATCAGGAGCAGATGGGATCCTGGGAAAACTTCCTACTGAAGTCTAGGAAAAAAAGCAGCCTGACCGAGGCATTCCTGGATGGATTTACTTTGGGACATCATTAATTGCTGTGGCTGGGGAGGATTTGGTGACACAGGAGGTCAAGTAAAACATGTGAAACAGAGAAATTATGAGCTAATGAAGCAAAACACAGCAAGAGGTGCAAGAAACTGAGTCAACATCCACAGCTCCCTCCAGGAAAATGAAGGATTGGTATGCTGGGTGCAAGGAGAAAGCCCAGAATTTCTGCCAGAGCCAATTTTTTATTTATTTGGATTTATTATTCTGCCCTTAAGAGAACTACACTGGTTGGAAATGGCAATTGCCTGAAGAACACATCTTTGCTATGTTCTATTTCAGGTTACAAATTCTGTTCCTGCACATAGAACTCCTCCAGGCCCAGCCCTGAACAGAGTTTTCTATTTAGCTGTAAGAAACATATTTCCAAGTAATTATTCCTGTAAGCATTGCCTCATTAGCTGGGTGCCATTTGCTGAGTCACCAGTCCCCCACCTTGGCTTAAATCCATTTCCAGCTCATTTTTTCTCTATTACACCGCTGTGAAATTTATCCAAAGTGATTTTAGCTAAATTTACCCTTTCCTGAACGCAGTGTGGGGGAGGAAATCAGTTCAGTTTGTATCAGGGTGCTGCATGTTCCTCAAGAAACAGCATTTCTGAACGGTCCTCTTGAAAAGGCAGCAAGAATTTTGGCTACAGGCAGCAAATTTGTACTCCTTGTAACAAAGCTGCCCTGTTCAGGCCATATGAGAGAACACTACCAAGGATAAAATCAAGAGTGGGTTCTGTGATAAATAAATGGGCACAAGCCAGGCTAAAAAAATCCACCCAAAAATTATAAGAATATTATTTATATATTCTTATATAAATAAGAATATAGCTATACATTAAATGATAAGGGTTTAGAACCCTTTGAAGTAAGGGAGTTGCTACATTTACTCAGTCACAGGACACTGCCATTAAAGAGCTGTGTCCCTTCCTTTCCTCCAAATCATCTGGAAGAAAAAGGACTCTGAACAATCTTGGGATGAGGACACAGAGATGAGAATTTATCATATGAGTACAGAGGAATAGAAATGGAAACCTGAGGGATCCCTTTTTCCCCTTCAGGAGATCAAATTGTTCCTGCCCTGTCTGGGCCACCTGTGCTTTGCACACTTCACCATCACTCAAGCCTAACAAGAAATGGCTCCTCAACCAAAAATCCCCATTTCATTCTCCTCAAAGATGCCTTTTTGGAGAGATGTGATGCTGCCAGCACGAGCACAAATAGAAATCCCACTGACAAGTGCTGCTTTTTTGCTCCTCACCTGCCCCTGAGGGCTCTCCACAGCCCCCCACAGTCCCGTGATCCTGCTCTGCTTCCCACAACGATTCCCACCGTGCTGCTGGACATGCCAGAGGCCACCCCGCTGCCTCTCCTCCACCCAACCCAGCTTCTTCCTCCTCCAACCACCACCACCAAGGTCAACCTTCACCAGCCTGATGGCCCCACTCCTCCACAGCAATAAATGATTAAAATCCAGTTAATTGTACCCCAGCACAGAGGAAACGTGTGAAATATGAGCAGCTCGTCCACTTCAGCGTCAGGAGTGACAGTGATTATGACAGGGTGTAAAAATGGAGAAAATTAAATTAGATTTCTTGTACATTGGGGGCATTCAATATAACGTGGGGTTGGGCTGGGGGCTGGAAGGGAATGAAAGGACATTTGGAGAGCAATTAGGAGAGCAAGAAACAGACTTTCGACTCGATAGCAAAAAACAAAGCATAACTCAAGCAGGATTGAAGACTACCCATGAAAGCAAAATTACTTAATTCCTAACTGACAAAATAGAGGCTTCTAAACCAAAATCCAGATGCCAAAGTCATAAATTTGTACAATTACAGCTCTACCCACATGGAGTGCCACGGATAATGAGCAACTTCATTACAGATATTCTGAAACCACACTCAGTTTTCACTTATCCCACTCATTATTCCCAAGAGTACTCAGGAACAACTCTGACAGACTTTGCCCTTCAGTGCTGTCAAATTGCTCAAAAGAATAAACCCTAATCAGTTATCCAGGGCTGTAATTTTTAATTACCAGAGATCACTGGCAGGACACATTTCTGGCGTCTTTTAATTAAATTTAACCAAGATGCTCTGAGGAGGAACACGAGCTACCAGTGACTCGTTTCAGGGTTCCTGAAGCATTGTTTCTCTAGAAAACCCTCACTGTGGATTTTTTTCCCAAGTTTTTGGTCGCTAACAACTCTCTCAAACTGGTGTTCCAACCACAACTTCTGATTTACAAACACAGTAGAGTTTACTGCTAAAGCTTGCACAATGACTAAGACAAAACCAATTTTAATGCTCAAGTCCACACTAGATAATCATAACTGAAGATTTTATCTTGCCTGGTAAATCAGCACCTTCAGAAGATGCAATCATCAGTAGATGCTGAAGCCATGAAACACAAAACACATCCAGACCTTTCTTTCTTGTAACCTCTTTTCCTACCAAACTACTTCTTCAAGTAATAATTCGGGGGAGAAAGGGGGCGGGGGAAACCATTCCAATGAAATTCCAGAGGCATCCCAACCCTCCCACAGCTCCACCCCCTCAGCCAAAGCCTTACCTTCATCATTCTGGGCCAGAGCCCACGCCAGGACAGCAGCAAGCGCTGTCCCCACTGTGAACCATTTCCAGAGACAAAGCTGCTGGACCATTTTCCGTCAAACTTCACTCAAGGCAGACCTGGAAAAGAGGGATTTGACACGTTTATTACTCAACCTGCACCAAGCTGAGCCACTACAAACTCTTCCACAGGTAACTACATAGGGGATATGCAGTCTCCAAGAGCATGGCATCGTTTCAGTCACAAACATAAATAAAATAAGGAAGGATTAATGCCCATTAGCATTAATCAAGATGTGTGTACTCCTTGACTTGATAACTGTGCATGCATTGCCCTCCAAGTCAAGAAAATGCAAGGTTCTGGCTTAAATCAGGTCTGATTTCCATAATTTTCCTGCAGTAAAGTATTTATGTCATCCTTCCTGCTTTTTCAAGCACTTTGGAGGAGCAACTGTAGCAGAGAAACTGCACTGATTAAAATGAGGGTTCACTGCAAAAGGCCAGAGGGACCCAGGACTCAAAGGCATTGCCTAGGAAAAATGGGAATGATCCCTGAGAATGACCTTCTTTAAAGAAGCAGGTTGTTGGGTTGTGTCCAGGAAAATGAGAAAAACACCACCAACACCAGACCAAAAAACCCCCACAACCAACAAAGTAAAATTAAAAAACAACAAAACCAGAAAACAACAACAAAATATCAAACAAAACCCCCACCAAAAATCTGCAAAACCAAAAAAAAACCCAAAAAGCAAACAAAAAAAAATTCAAAACAAAGAAACCCCCCCAAGAAAAACAAAAACCCAAAACAAAATCCCACAACCCTCTCCGTTCCCTCTTTCTCCACCAGACGCCCAAAACAAATAAAAAAGACCTAAAACAAACAAAAAGTCCCACACCGAAATCCCCAAGACAGGTCTGGCTGAAGTCCAGAGCATACCTGGAGAGTGGAATATTAGAAAGTTAAAAAAAGGTCTGGTTCATGGTTCCAATAAAAAGGATTAGCGTAATTCTGCAGCCCAGAACTGAATTCTTCAAAAATATTCCTTCAAATTTAAAAATTTTGGGATAAATACAGTGACAGGAGCACGGAATGAAGAGAGATTTCCAGCAATATAAACCAAGTTATCGTATAAAAAAAATAGCTGCATTCATTAAAAATCAAACAAACTTGCAAAACAATTGTGTGCCAAGAGTTTTCAAGGAAAACCTGTGGGTTTTTTTTCCCACAGGAGTAGGAGAGCAAGTAAGGAAATGTAATAAATCAGGCTGAGTGGCCCATATTTACTCAAGTATTTAAAGTTCCTAGGTGGCNATTAATAATGTGTATTTATATTTGTGTTTATATGTTTATATTTATATTTAGTTTGCTTGCAGGACAGCTCATGTGTGTGGGACCTCCAGGACCTCAGAGGTTTTTCCCAAATTCAATGATTCTGACCCGTGACTCATGAGGATCTCTCACAGCAAGCACAGCTCCTTTTCCCTTTGTAAAAACCATGGATTTATAATAACAAAGTCAGGTGACTTATTGGATTTGAATGCCAAC
>WAAG01013831.1:34427-93508 GCA_013390105.1 Tichodroma muraria | reverse complement strand
GGGAGGTGTCCCTGCCCAGGAATTAGTTGAGCTTTAAGGTCCCTTCCAACCCAAGCTGTTCCATGATTCTGTGATGCAGACATATGAATTGTGTATATTTACATCATATAAAAATTGGCAAAATTTGTTTGTTTTTTTTTTTTTAATAGAGATATAGGCACACAGTTATCAAAGAAGTGTTGAGCAAGCCAAGCTTGTTCTCTGTTTCTGAATTAAAATGGGTAATCAAAACACACCAGCTGGATTCTTTGCTCTGCTAAAATACAATCAGTCTGCAAAATTCCATGCTGAAGGTGAACCCAGGGCTATTTGACTGGCCACATACTGATTTGGCTGCTGACCCACAAAAATGCTGCTTTTTTCAAATTTTTTTACACACACCTGCATCAGCATGAAGATAAATAAATCATTGCCTGACTAAGTTTTTGCTGTTAGATTATTTTTAGCTCTTATTGACTCTTCCTTACCGTCACTCACTAATTTTAGATTAGTTAAAGGAAGAGGATTAACAAACTTCAGCTCACAAGAGAATTATCAGTTTCCAGTGACTACCTAACGATAACTATGTGAGTTTTCTTACTTAAAAATTAATTATAATTGAGGTTTCTGTATATTGAAATTATTGTGTATTCATTAAGCTTAAAATTCACATTTTGATGCTCACACAGAAGGGTTCCCTTCGTGCAAATCCTGCTGTTATTTGCATTTCTGTCAATTTATTCAGCAGAATATTTCTGGCTTTATTTATCAACATGGGAAAGTTCCAATTTTTTGTTCCTTCCCTAGCAGAGTTTAGTAAATGCAGCATTACTGTATCACTATAGGCCAAGTAAATCCAGCTAGACTATATTATGTTGTTGCTTTTATTTTTAAGAATTCATTATCTGAAAAAGACCTCAACAAAACCCTTTTGATTAACGTTTCATTATAATTTTTATTTTCAAGGTATTCATAATTTCAAACAAGCTAGTAAATTATTTACTTAGTATACTGCAAGAAATTTTGAAATAAATTCATTCTCTGACTTGATTCTCTGAGTGAATTTGTCTCTAAAAACATTCTTTTGATGTCTTTCTGAGCTTGCTCCTTGAATGCTGAAGTAGGTGTCAGATATTTGAAAACAGTAATAGGCAAATGCACATACCTGTAATTGTCCATTTAGATAGGTCAGGGTTCTTCCCATCAAAAAACTTCTGACCTGGACATTTTCTGGATTTCCATGAAAGTCTGGACTAACTTGTGCCTTTTGAAAAATCAAAGTTGTTGTGGTCCAAGGCACATTTACATAATCCTCGTCTCAAAAGTTTCCTGCTTGGTAAATGGAGAATTGTCTGCAAAGAGGATCAAGTCATATCCTGGGAAGAAGATGAAACAAAGCTGGAAATTATTTCAGTTGTTTCCTAAGTCAATACCACAGGGACTTCAGTCTTCTTTTAATCTGTTGTAAATGGCACCTTCACTTTCCTGTGGTGGAAGTTGATGTAGTCAAGTGGATGTGACATGCTTTGCTGTAGCTGTTGCTATTAATTTCTAATTAAAGTGGGGTTTAACGGGTCAAACGCGCTGTAGTGGGAAACAAAGACCGGTCTGGAATAATGTTCAAGAAATGGGGCACAAATAAATACGTGTTATTTTATAATCTGCAGACTTGCTTCGACACACTTGAACAGTGTTTTCTTGTTTATATTTCCTCCTAATGTGATGGCAGTCAAAATCAGATCTCTGACACTTCTAGAAAATCTGTATTTCTATCCAGATTTTTGTATTCCTGCACAGACACTAATTGGATTAACAGACTTCAATTTTTTTAATGTGCTTTGTCCCTCAAAACTTCTCATTGCTTCTGTAGAAAGAGGTTGCTGTACTTTTGCCCTCCTCATCCCTTTTGTGTTTCTGGGAAATAAGCTGAATTTTTTGCCCACAATTTACAGATTAAGTATGTCTGTATATATATCTTATATATCTTGTATCTTATCTGTATATTTTAAGGGCTGGATTTTCAAAAAATACATAGATGCTTGATGTTCAACATCAATAATAATTTTGATATCCCGTCTAGCCTCTTCTGCTTCAAAGTCTAGGGAACTGAAAGAGAAATAACTTTAAAGAATTTTCAACCTTTTGCAGAAAATTTATAGGGTTTTGTTGTTTGCTGGTTTGTTTTTTTTTTCAAAATTGGGGGCCAGATTTAGAAGAAAAGTTAGATCACAAGGATCTGGAAATGACCTAGGCGGAGGGAATGTAGGGATGACCTTACAGCTGAGTTATTCACGAAGTTATCTTGCTGCTTCAGAGGAAAGGAGCACCATCGTTCACATTATTAGAGCAGGCAGGATCACCAATTAAAATCTGGTCACAAATAGCTGAAGGTTTTGATCAGATGATTCCATGTGATGCAGGGTAAGCAGGACAAGCAGGAAAAGGCTGACAAATCCTTCTGGATACACAATCACTGAGGTCCAACCTGGCCTTGGACGCTTCCAAGGATCCAGGGGCAGCCACAGCTTCTCTGGGCAGCCTGTGCCAGAGCCTCCCAACCTCACAGGGAAGGATTTCTTAACAATATCCTATCTAAATCTACCCAATGTCAGCTTGAAGCCTTTCTTCCTTAAGCATCTTGAGATGCTCTTCTGGAATGGATGATCTCTTACGTTTTTTATCTTTCAGAGCCACAGAGTTCACAAAATTCCATATAAATACTTCAGAGGATAGGTATTTTTATTATTTTTTTCATAGATTATATACATTCTGTTAGTTCTTTGACTCCAGAGGCTTCTAATATGGATCATAATTGTCCAGGTGCTGCAGAGATAGAGATTAAAAATGTATTATAGATCATCTGTGCCTTCCTCAATGTAAAATGTCAGAGGCTTTTTATCACTGGGTCAGTGATAAGGCAAAAAAATATTAAGGAAATTTAGGAAGTGTTCTTATGGAAGCTGTCTTCTTTGGTTTATCAGTTACAGGGATTGTGGAGAAAAGGGTGTATCTGAGGAAAGATCTATTAAAAAATCATCACTAAGGAAAAAAGATATTTCAATTTCTACCACTTGTTTGTTGTTCTCAGAGGGGTATAAGACTTTGCTGTTCCTTTCCATGTTTTTCACTTGACTTCCATCTGTTCTTCCAGAGAAGAGCTAGAAAAGAGGTCAAATAGCACCAGCGAAATTTTAGATGACAATAGATGGAGGCAGAAATCTGCATTACAAATTTTGCTCTCTTTTTCTGCCATCTACCAATAGAATTTTTACTTACATTCCAACAAACTTGTGGGTTTTTTCCTTAAGTGCAGCCTTCAATTCCTGGCATGAGGAAGACTAGAGGTCCTTCTGTGCTCCCTGTGGGGCTGTACATTGGGGGAAGCTCTTGGCTTGATGGCTTATTCCTCCTAGATTTTTAAGCTCTTGCTTGCACCTCTGTTGCACAACTTGCATCATGATCTTCTCGAGCTCCACCTCCAAATGCAGTAGGATTTGAGCACAGTTTCTGGAGGAAGTGTTTCCAGGATCCCATTCATCACTCCTTAGATGTTCTATGCAGCATTAATCTGGCAACCTTGTGTCATGGCAGTAGAAAAGTGCCCAGGATGGCAAAGTAGACAGTGGTGCCTCAAAAGAATAAAACAAAGAAAGCAAGCTGGAGAGGCCCTGATGAATTGCTCTGGCTGTTGGGGTGTTACGACATTTTTCCCTCCAAAAATGTTAGTGGGACATGGATTTGCTCCTTTAAAGGTTAAGGATCACTGTAGCTCATTTTATGACAAATGCAGTCTGCAGCTCTGAGCAAAACCAAGCCTCCAAAGTTGTGCCTCATGTCACAAGAGTGAAGCTGTGTTTAAAATGTCATTTGTGTACAGATAATTATTCCAATGGAACGAGACAGTCCTGGAGCACTGGATCCGAAGGAAGGAATTCAGAGCTGCTGCTGATTCCAAATGCTCACCACCATCCCTGCACACATCTTAAATCAACTCCCTTTCCCCCCATTTTGTTTTTGGCTCTTCTCCCTCCCTATTTTACAAGGGTATGAGCTGTCCAGACCCTGAGAAATCCGGGTTTGAGGAATTAATGAACCCTTTAAGCATCCATCTGGGATACTGTGTGTGAAACATATGGTGTGCTGGGAGAGCCATTTGGGAAGGAAGGGCCAGGAAGACAATCTCCACTCCTTTTTGCCTTGCAGGTGTCTTCCTGCCAGCAGACCTGCAGACCTCCCTGAGAGCAGACCTGGGAGGGCTCTGCTGGAATATTGCCACTTGATCCAAGCTTATATCGTGAAAAAGTTTCTAATAACCTATTAATTTACTGCACTGACTTAATTCATTAACTTAGGAGAATAAAGTTTTATATAAATATATGGAAACTTGGAATACTTTCTATATGTGGGGGGAGGGTAAGCATGGTTTCAAGGCTACAGAGAAATTGCTCCTGCTGCCAGGTCTATTCACTTTCTAATCTCAGTGCCTCTCTTTGCCAGAAACAATTCAGAAATGCCCAAGAACCAAGATTAAGTTCCTTTGGTGTCTGATGAAACACAAATGACATATGTTCCTAATGCAAGAGGACTGTGAGAGCCACAGAATAATCTGTTGTTGTTTGGCCTTTCCAAGTCTGACTACGTAATTAAAAGAACTTCACAGAGGAAATGAGAAGTTAAATGGGGTTTTTAAGTCTTGGAGAAGCCACTGACAATGTTTCTCTAATAGGAGCCGGACTTGGTTGTCAGTTTTGAAGGACAATATTCAGTGACCTGACAGTTTGAGGCTTGTAAATGAAAGATCAGTTGTGTTGAACCTGCAGGGCATTCTCTAGTTTTTCTAAAAATTGCTCTCCCCCCTTGAACAATTATCAAATGTGCTTAAAAAAATTATCATTCTGACCATCTTGAAATAAAACAGCTCTGTTGCAGAGGTGGGTTCTAACTGGGATAATCTTCCCTGTATAGAGGGCTGACCCAACACAGAAAAAGATTCTTGTCCATAATGTCTTGAAGGATAACCACCAATATATCAGGCTCATTGTTTAGCTGCTGTTTTAACTGCTCAGATGAAAGAACAGGAGGTGATTGTTGTTGTGGAGAGGTTGGAAGGCTTGACAGCACCTGAAAACTGTTTAATTCCAAGGAAACATAAATCCAGTGCAGTAGTCTTAGGCATATTCAAGCAGGGTGAGCCTGTCTGTTGGGATAAGCGGGGAGAATTCCTCATGGTCCAGTTGTAACTCAGGGAAGTTTTCCTTTCCTTGGGTTTATTGAGCTTTGCTGTGCTGTGGAAGGGTTTTTTTTCTTTGGCTGGTGTTCCCTGGGTAGTGTTCTGCACTTGACAAATATCTACTATTTGAATTTTCTGTGTAAAAATACTGGAGATGGTTAAACTCCTTCCTACCCAATGACACCTGAAAGACATGTAACAGTTTAATAGCTTCCTCCAAGTGTCAAAATACAATTCACGTGTTTATTATGGGATGCATATGTTGAAAATATTTTCTCTTTGTTCAGAATAGTTCACAGACATGATTTATGTTTTCGGAAGTATTCCTCTTTTCTAGTCAGAAATTGAGCTTCCCTTTGGTATCTGTGGCATGCAGGGTTCATGGATGTACCAGTGGTTCAGAGAAAATACCCCAAAGGGCTCCTGGGCTGAGATAAAGACAGGGAGAGATCACTCTCCAGCTACTGTCGCTGGCAAAATAGACATGATTTGGAGAAAAATTAGTTTAATTTATAATAACTCAAATCAGGGTAATGAGAAATCTAAAACAGATCTTAAAACACCTTCCCATCCACTCCTCCCTTCTTGTCAGACTCAGCTGCGTCCTGATTTTCTCCCACAGTGGCACACCGGGGTGGGGACTGGGGCCACGGTCAGTCCATCACCTGAGGGGAATTGGCACTCCTTCTTCCTCAGTGGCTGGACTCCTCACACACTTCCCGTGCTCCAGAGAGGGGAGAAGAATCCTCCATGAACTCCTCCAGCATCAGTCCTTCCCATGGGCTGCGGATCTTCCCAAACTGCCCAGTGTGGGTCCTTTCCATGGGGTGAGTCCTTCAGGAACAGATTACTCCAGCATGGGTCTCCTTCAGGATCACAGGACCCTGCTCCACACCCTGTGGAGTCCCAGCCTCCTCCCTTGGGCATCCCCCTGCTCCAGCCTGGACTCCTCCAGGAGGAGGAATGTAGGTGCATCTCTGCTTCCCTGTGGACCTCCATGGGCTGCAGGGACACAGTGCCTCTGGCATCTGGAGCACCTCCTGCCTCTCCCCCTCCTCACCTGGGGGCCTGCAGAGCTTTTTCTCTCTCATTTTCTCACTCAGGTGCTCCCACCATTGCTGGTGGGCTTGGCCGTGGCCAGCATCGAGTGCTTCCTGGCACTGACTCCATCAGACCCGGCAGAACCTTCCAGCAGCTTCCCAGAGCAGTCACCCCCACAGCCCTCCCTGCTGCCAAACCATGCCACGCAAACCCAGAGGAAGTGTCTGCTGTGAATTGTCTGTTTTGATGCCATCAGACCGGGAAGGTGCAAGCAGCAGAGGTAGAATTCATCCCTGAGCGTGCTCTGCTCCATACTACTGCTTTAGTAATAGAGTAGTTTCAAGTGGGGAGGACTAAAGATGTAGCAGCTATTATTAGCAAGGCTGCCTCTAAGAAGGTGTTTATTTTAGTCTTGCATGACTCATCCTTATTCTTACATAAAAGACAAGACAAAGTGCAGTTCACTGACTTTGGTCACTAATCAAAATACTGGCAAACCCTCAAAGTGCCTGACTTCCCTGTGTCTGTCTTTTTAATCTGTGTCTTACTGCATGACAAAGGGAAGGAAATAAGTAACCAGAGTTTATTCTTTCTGTGACTAAGTATTATCTAGGAAGCTTTTAACTAATCCAGCTTTTACAGTGAAAGTTCTGCACCTATATAATTCACAGTGAGGGTTTTATTGTTATTTGCTGCTTCTTGCTGGCTGTCACGGCGCAGGATGAAATCATTGCTTTCGGCCACATTACATCTCCTGCAACCTTCCAGATGGGCTGCAGCTATGTCAAACAAAATTCTTCATCTCTTCTTGATAAATTATGTGATAACCTCGGGGTGAGGCAAAAAAAAAAAAAAAAAAAAAAAAAAAAAAAGAAAAAAAAAGGCAACAAAAAAAGGAGAAATAAACCCAGTTATGCATAGTTAAGTGAGGGCATCTTCATTAACCCAAGGCAGGGATGCTGCAGTAGCTGGGAGTGCAAGGCTGCCCATGAGCTTTGTAGAGAGGTGGTCCTCATTTTCAAAGGCATGAAGAGGAAAACATAAAAGCAGCACACACTCCAAGGCAAAATGAATGTCACTTTCCAGGGAAAGAAGAAACAGGAGCAGAGAAGGCAATTGAAGCCACAGTTGATAATTAGGATTTCCCAATGGAAACATTTAAGGGGACTTTCCTACTGTTTTGGTTGGAGCTGTGATGAATTCACTCGAGACTTTAATAAAAAATTAAAAATTATACTGCATTTCCTGCTTAGAAGGCAAAGCAACAAGTAAAAACATAAAATATATGACTTGGACCACACTGATTTGAAAAGTGAAAGATCACTTCATCTTTTCCAGGTGGAGGAAGCTAACCTTGATTTCTTATCACAACCTGCAACCCATCCTTCCTTTCTATTCTTGGCTTGTAAAATTTATCCATTTTGCTCTCTTGTTTGGGCATGTGCCTTCCTGGCTGAAGAAAACAGGCTCTGTCCTAGTTCTGAGTTATGCTTTGTTAGTGACTTAACTCCTCAGTGTTATCAGAAACTTTTTCCGTAGTTAAAGGATGAATTTGATCCTAATTCTTGCTCCATCCCTGATTATTTTGTTGATCTTACTGAAGTTATTGGGAAAGATTTGTATTTGTCATATTCCTGCCTGGTAAGGGTGGTCTAGAATTTGTAAAGTGTCTCAGTGCAAAAAAGCTGAGCCACCCTCGGTGGGAATAGACTTTAATGGCACCAAATTAAGGCTCTGATGAAATACTCTTAGAACTCAGAATGCAGGCAGACAGGAATATATTTCCTGTGCATAGCAGGAGTCGTGTTATCAAAATAAAATAAAGGTTTAAGTGATTGATTTGTAGCTAAGAACATCACAACTGTGCTGTCAGGAAGGAAAACTTTAAGTTATAATCACAGAAGGTGCTGTTAGGCCTCCTTTGGGTTCTGAAAGAGAAGTTTCAATTGCTAAGCAACTAACCCCAAGATCCTGCCTATCCTGGAGCTATTATTAGTTTAATCCTGGTGCAGATAGGTAATGATACAGTTCTGAGATGCAATCTTGGTTTGGTTTCTAAAGTTCCAATAAATTTGCTTTACTTTACGTGCAACAGGGACATTTATTTGTCTCTATCCTATGGTTTGGGTTTATGAGAAGGAATTCAGCCTACTGAAGGATGTCCATGGCCACGGCAGGGGGGCTTGGACTCTGAAGGTCTCTTCCAACCCAAACCATTCTATGGTGCTGGGATTTTATGATAAAATTACTTATTTTTGAGCAATGATGGAAATATATTAGATGGTAACTTGAGAATCTGATGCTTTGAGGAGGCTGCATCCTGTTTTCTAGGTCTTTGATCTCTAACCAAAGTGACAAAATGTCTGTTTTTAGAGTTCTTGCATCCACACAACTTCCTACACATGCCTATGCCATAGATGCAGGAAAACTTTCCAGAGAGTTGCTGCTACTTTCTTCCATATCCTCAATTTCGGAGTACTACTCTGTCAGACACTCTCTTCTTTTCTCCTTGAAAGTAACGCTGGACCGGAATGTCCACGGAGTTCAGGAATTCCCAAACAAACAGCCACCAGGCCCACAGGAATAGCACAGAAAATCAGGAAACCCGAATTATTTGCCCTAACCTTGGCTTACAAACCCCAGTGAATTTCACAAATGAGTTTTTCCAGTTTTGGATGCAGACAATTCCTGAATTAAACAATGAGATCCAGTCTCTCCAGGAGCATAAAACTTCCAGCTCTTTCCTTCTGAGCAAGAACGCTGAGAGAGTGCTGTCGTGTAAACATAAGCAAAATGGCTTTAAAGCTTTTTGCTGAGGAAACGTTTGAGTCAGTTTTTGCTTAAAAGGATGATTTTCCCAGTCCTTTGTGCTTTTGTTGTTTTTTTTTTTAAGTAGCCCTTGCCTGTTGTACCAACATTGGCCATTTGATGGAGTAAGTAAAGTCTCTATCAGATTAGAGCTGCTCTTCCCCACTTAGAAATCAGAGGGACTAATTAATGGCATCTTTTTGTCTGCCTCATTGATTTATTTATTTGTTTTTAAAGTGCTGCCTCAGAACCCCCCAGCTTTTTGCTGTTCCCATGCCTTTTAGCAGAGTTATTTCTAGTGCCTCTAGTGCACACACCTACATTTTTCTCCATTCCTCTGGACAAAATTGTGCTCCCTCAGTAAGGAATGTGCTCTGGGTTATAAGCATGTATTATATATGTGTGTGAAAGGAACTATGTATTAACAACAATGGCTCACTTAACTATTTCAGACAGCATATATTTAGGGTGGCTAAAAATAGTTTTAATTTCAGAGACTCTCAGGAGGTTTGCTTGTGGATCAGGCATTCCTTGCGATCCGCAGGAAGATGCTCTGAAGGCTGACAGTAATGCAGCAAT
This sequence comes from Tichodroma muraria, assembly GCA_013390105.1. Taxonomy (NCBI): domain Eukaryota; kingdom Metazoa; phylum Chordata; class Aves; order Passeriformes; family Sittidae; genus Tichodroma; species Tichodroma muraria. Next base: position 83,871 of record WAAG01013831.1, on the reverse strand, counting down.
CAAAGCCAGTGGCAGAAGATATTCTGCCTTAGATTTGTGCAAGTCCAGCAGTGCTGCCTGTGCAGGATTTGGGGGACACAGTTGTAGGAGCGAGTAACACTGCAACTAAGGTTGTTTTTTACAAAGTTTCCTAGAGCTGAAGCCTTTATGTTGCCTCAGTCAGACTTCATAATCTAAATCATGTCTTTCATGGCTGTCTTCCTTGTAGTCTAAAAAAAACCCACCTGGAAATCAATAAAAAGCATATTAGGATGCACTGAAATTGTCCCTCTACCATTGCCAGACTTGTCAATGCCAGTAACTGGGACAAAGCTGATTTAGGTCAAGGTATTTGGAGAGAAATCAGATGTGATGCTACTGCAATTTGGACAATTAGGCAAAGAGCTCAGAGGCTGGAATAAAAAAGAGGATGGTAACTCAAGGAGAATCAATCACTATGTTAGAGTCATCTAAAATTTATACATTAGAGCTGTGAGTGTGCCTTCTTCTCACAGTTCTCTCTCCATGTGAGCTGGGAAAGCCATGTGAGCAACGTGGCACTAAAGGAATTGTTCCTGCTAGCTATGAAATGAAACTGGTAACTTCCAGCAGTTTACCTGGTGCATGTTTGGCAAAATGCAAAGTTCCTTTTCCCAGATTTATCTGCAGCATGTAGAATTCACATAGGCTGGGAAATTCAAGTATTCCACATTCTCTGGGATGTGTGGCTGCTGGCAGGGAGCAATGTGCTGTCACACAGATGGAGTCAGGCTCCAAAGCAAGGCAGCTGAGCCCATCCAGTCCCTGGAAATGGTCTCCAGCCCTTTCTGCTCCCCAAATCTTGCTCTTGGCCAAGCAGGATTTAGTAACCCAGCAGAGGGTCCGTGCTCAGGAGGGACTGGATGAGGTGGGTGACATTCCATCTGCATTGCTGTCCCTGGCCCTTCTTGGGATGGGGATTTAGGATGAAGTTTTGGCACATCGGGTGCTCACAGGAGTCATTCCAACACCTTGGGTGGTTTTATCTCCTGTGCAGGGGGATGAAGGTTGCTGAGCACCTCAGGAATTTGAGCTCCTGAGTCTCCCTGAACCCGTCCATCAAGGGCAGTATCCGAGTCACCCTGACACAGCTTTTGACAGTTCCAACTTCGTGGGAAATAGTAGCTCTTTCTACAGTGCCTCCAAGTTTTAAAGCTATGCCTAAGACCTTGGTTAACATTTAAACTCCATTCTACAACACCCAGATACAAATTGAATTTTAATTATAAGGGATTTGCATAATATTTGGTATTTAAATTGAAATTTCCCTTCCTGAATTTTGGAAGCACATAGCATTTCTGCCCTTCAGTGTGGGGCAGCACCATCTCTTTCTGTTCTTCTTAACAAAGTTTCTTTTCTGATCTTTCATTGTGTGCTTAAGGCTTAGTTCACATTCCAGAATATTTAGCATAGAATCAAACTCAGTGGGGCTTTGCTGTTTGTTGATTTTGTGAGCTGGGTTGCAGAGAAAATTTAGGTGGCAGGAGAACAAGTCTGCAAAATTGCGATTTTGGACATCTTCTCTAGTGATTCTAAAATTGCTGTTGGTACAAATGAGGCTGCTGCTTTCTGATTGAAAACCCTGTTATGTTCTATGTTCCTTATTGTCACTCGTGCTTTGTTTGTCTCCCTCTCTTTGGTGCCTATGCTCAGGTTTGGGGCATGCTTATCTCCACAAGGCTCTGGTGCTGAGCTGCTGTGTTGGCACGAGGTTGTGCAGCTCTTGAGAGCGTTCCTGAAATGCCAGTGTGGAACAGCACTGATCCACCCCAGCATGGCCCAGCTGACGGTGGTGCTGCTGACTCCAGGTGCTGAAAGGAAGAAGGCAGCAGGTTTGGCTTCCTTCTGGCCACTAGAAGGCAAGAAGTGTCTCCAAAGGTGTCTCCAAAGCTTTGTTTGGATACAGAATTGGACTGTGGAGCAAATGTCCGAAGGAGAGGCTGCAGCATCTCTGGCTGCTGCGGGCACCCTCGGACCGGGAGCAGTGCAGAAGGCAAAGCCTTGCTCCACTGCTTCTGCCATTTGCTGGGAGAGTGTTCCCTCAGGACCAGCGCTCTCTGTAGCCAAGGTGGAGCCTCTTCAAAGGCCAGGAAATTGCCTCGTGCTCTGTGAGTCACCAGATCATCCCAAAATAGATTTTTATTTCCAAACTATTTACAAATAAAATCAAACCTAATGAAAGGTTTGTTGGTGATTCTTATTCGCTATGACAAAATGCTCTGAGGAATCTGCCGTTATCCCCCTCTGATGCTTGTTCACTCACCAAAATAAATCATTCCTTCTTAATAGAGGAGCTTTTTGCACTTATACTCTTGCCTGAGAAGATAAAAAGTGGTTATTCTGTGTGGAGAGTAAGTAAATTAGAATGTCGCTTATTTGAAGTGGTAACAAAAAGCCTCATTATGAATTAATGAAGTTGCTCTTATAAACAAGTTTGTTTTCTTTAAAAAGAGCTGCAAAAGTTGTCTTTGGTTGCTTTTGTTGAGTTAATGTTGTGTAACACAGTATTTGTGTCCGTGTCTGTTTTACATTCCAATTGTGCCTATAGATTTGGATGTTCTTTTTGGGGTTATTTTGAACTAAACATTTCCATGTTTGTAAGTATGCTGTGCAATGACTCCATCACTGATATCTCTTTTTGGGGTTTATCTTCAGTTTGGGAAGTCTGGCATAAAACACGCACAAAAGCTGCAGTATGGTAAATGCAATCAGTAATTTTCTAGATTAAAATAGGACACTCACACATCATCAGCTGACTGGTGGGTATCTTCATTCTGATCTAACACAGAAAACATTTTTTATGTGAGCTTGATTATTCTGTATCTCCTTAGGCACTCCTCAGGCCCAGACTTCAGTCCTCATTCCCTTGGCCTCCAAATTAAACTTCTAAGGGATTCCAAGTTTAAGGTAGCCTCGTTAAAACTAACATTGCTTTAAGAAAGAATTATTTCCATCTGCTCTAAGATTGGATTTTCCTGCATAAAGAGGAATGCATGAGCAATACATTTTTTTAAAAATATTGTTCTTAGAGCAGATGCATTTTCTGGAAAGTGACTGTATGTGGGAGGAGGAAATACAGATTATCAACACATGATGACAACACTTTCTGTCAATATATCTGTGTAATCTCTGGGAAGGTTTTAACAGAAAATTATTGAAATGTACAGAACCAGGCAGTTTATATCCCATGTACAGGGTTTAATTTTAAATTGTGTTGCCTGACTAATAGGTGCTTACCTAATGTAAATTAATATTGGGCTGTATTATTAATGCTCATAAAGAGATCTATATTTTGATCCATATTTTAGAAATCTCTGCCTAATGGCCTTTAGTGTAGGTATGCACAGCTTTAAAAATAGAAGGGCTCAGCCTGCGAGCTCCTGCCTCCTGTAAATACTTATCAAGTGGTTCATTCAGAATTCAAATAAAGATCCATTGTCCTCCCAGTGCTTGCATAATAGCACTGCAACTCCCCATCTGAAAAAATGATATTTTTAGGGTGGAACACAGCCTCCTGTTTTCCTCCAACATTGGGTTGGGAATTGTTTAATTGGGGTGTGAAGCCCTTCATCCATTTGGGGGCCGGGGTGTGCAGGTAGGTGCTGTTCCAAGGCACAGCAGGAATGGGAATGCTGCCTTAGCTCCCTCTGCTCCCCGTTCTGTCCCACACGGCAGCACAGGAGGAGGCTGGAGCTGACTCCTGGGGTAGGCCTGGCTTGGAAATGCACTTTGCCCAGAGGGGATCCTGTTCTTCGTGCTGCCCTGGAGGAGCTGTCCCGGAGGAGCTGAGGGAGGCAACAGGGGCCGATGGTGGCACAAGGGCTGCCAAAAGGAGGCTCGTCCAAAACTCACCAGCAGAACAGACCAGCTCTACCCACTGTGCTCAGATCACAGTGACGGTCTGTGATCCACAGCAAAATTATCCTTTTAAGTTCTGGTTATTTTTTTCCTCTGGAGTCAGTTTATCAGAAGGGCCTCACGAAGCATCAGCGACTCTGCTGAGGGAGCGGCAAACGGGGACGGGGGTGACTGGCCAGCAGAGGAGCATGGAGGGATGAGAGTTTGTTTTGCCACTGCTTGAATGAGCAGCTTGGCTTGCATTTCTCTTCTTTCCTTTCCTCAGTTTGCTCCCACCTCGGAGCAACCCCCAGCAGAGGAGGATGACTGTGGCTATGCCAGGGGAATGAGGTGGAAGCAGCTCTGGTTGCAGTGGTTAAGCAGTTTTAGGTTTTCATGCATGCTTTCATCTGTGAAGGGCAGACATGCTAGAGAGGTTCCTTTACTATATGGGTGACCTCTAGTTTGCTATTTTTGGTACCCTATTTTTGACGCTGTCTCTGTACCATAATTTATAGGCTATGAGAACAAATTCAATATAAGAGGCATGTTCACAAGATGAATAATGTAAAGGTACTCTCTGTTGCACTTCAAACTTCATTTTAATTTCACTGAATTTTAAACTAGTACATACTTTTTTTGAGCACTGGAATGTGGGGAAGAAAATCAGTTATCGGCTTATCTTCGGTGAGTTTATTTTAAGGAAAAGAGAGGCAAAACAGATGTGCACAGTTCATTGGATTTTTTTTCCTGAGAGAAGTTAAAACATGAGAAGCTGCCACCTCTTGCACCTGGCAGACGTCGGACAAATTCATCTTAAGTGCCACTTAATTGATTGCGGAACACTGCAGTTCAATCAACTGCAATAAAGTTAATTGAACCTCTCCGATGAAATGTGACTTAAACCAAAGGATTCAAAATAGGAACAGGTACTAATTAATGGAGGTCATTATTTTTAATAGGACAGGGTCCAAGTAATTGAGTGATGTTTAAATGTTCTGTGTAGTCTCATGAGGATGGGAGTCACTTACTTGTGACAGCATTCAGGTTAGATATAAGTATGCAAAATGCAAAATTTTAGATGAGAGTGCTAATTTAACATAGTTCTGCCTTTTAAATCATGCAATGGGTAAGAGATGAAAAGCAGCCTTTAACCCTAATGGTTTTTTGGGGTGTCAGCTTTGATCCCAAACTAATCCAGTGAGTTTGTACTTACTAAAAGGAAACAAGCTGTGCGTTTCCCTTGAGGGAAATCACCCTCCCTTGAGGGAGGTCAGACACTGGCATGGGGCCAGACTTAGCTGGGTGAAACACAGATGAATGTATGACCATCTTTATAGGTTTGAATAAAGCTAGACACATTAAAAAAAAAAAAATAAAAGGTCTTTGAAGGACTGACAGCTGTTATGCTCCATCCAGGTTTTCAACTTTTTCATATTATTAAAACGTGTTTAACCAAGACTGGATGTTACTCCCACATTATACGTTTGTAGAGTGCTGGGAAAGTAAGGGGAAAATAAATGCTGTTTAGGCTTTTGGTAGTTTGACACAGGAATAAAAAAATTCATATAAAATGGCTACACCTAGGACAAAAATTAGAAAAAATACCAGAAACTCAGAGGTTCTGGGCCTAACAGGAATAGCAGGGACGAGAAATCTGAGAAGTTCCAAGATGGAGCTTGGCTAAATGCTAAGAAACAAATTTTGTGATGCAGTTGCCATGGCAACCAAGGAGTCTGGAGTTTATGATCTGAGATGCCTCTTCCTTCCAGTGCCTCTCTCAGAAATAGATGTTCCTGAGCGCAGCTGAAGCTTTGGTGCAGCTCGAGGGGATGGAGCGCTGCCGGCTGAGCCCTTCCTCGACAGCGCTGCTGGCTCCAGGCAGAGACCACGTCCACAAGACAGCGGTCTTGCCACTGCTGAATCAGCCCAGGGAAAAGTCTTTGCCTGGCTGGAGCAGCCCTGCAGATCCCAGGTTCCACCAGGCTCCAGCCTGTCCCGCTGCCCTTGCCCAGAACGAGCAGTAGGCAGGAGCGTCTCCCTTTGCCACAGGAGCTGCAGCAGGAAAGGCACAACATTCCCCATGCGCAAACGGGTGGAATCCAAAACCTCAGGACATTTTCTCTCCACAGGATGTTTTCCTTTAGGCATCTTATATCTTGCTTGTGTGCACCAATATTTGAGTTTATGCCAAGAAGTTTATGCTATAGCAAGGCGACGAGTGATTTTGATGTTTTTCCGTTGATTTGTATGTGCTTTTTTTCTGAAAGGCTGTCAAATACTTCCTTAAAATATTTTTTCTTCTGGAGAAACCCCATAAATGACAGGATTTGAGTGGGAAGTTGCCTCCTTTGATCACCTAGTCCAATTCCATGCTCACTGGCTTCATCATTACCTCATCCCATACAGTGAGGCCACAGGGCAGGCCGATCTTTGACCAAGTGGATCACTACAAAAACCTCATTAATACAAAATGTCAGCTGGAATTTTCACATGCTTGTATCCCTGCTTCTGTGAAGCTTTTGGGTTTTTTTTTCTTTTTAATAGCACCTTTTAGATCAACAGAGTGCATGAAGGCTCTGAAACATCTTTTACACCAAAGCAGATTAAATGGGATATGGTCAAACACCAGTGGGAATCAGTGATGTTTGTGTGGGAGATCAGAATGTAAACAAACTTCCCATTTGTATTAGAAGGTCTTCAGGAATTTTCCAGAGACTGTTCAAGGCCTGTTTCAGAAACTGTTGGAATAAATGAGTAATTGGAGCCTGGTGGACTGAAGCCATTTGCTTCTGTCTGTTTAAGCTTCTGTGGTGTGGTGGGAATAATTGGGTTTGCAGAGACAAATTCATAAATTAATTTCCATTATGGGACTCATTCATATATTGTATTATTACTTTCTATTTTAATCTAAGACACAGGTTAAAATCATGAGAGAGTGAATCTTGATTTGTGGTGAAATGCATTTTGTAAGCACATAAAATGTCATTACACCAAAACATCTTTTGGCTTTGGGCCTTTTTAACTCACCTCCTCATTTGGATCTGTGGTCATTTTTGCATTCAGTCCTTTTCTGGAATGCTCAGGGAGAAGTATGCTGCCAACAGAATTTGTTCAAGTTTACTTGCACAGAAGCCTTTCCGGATTCACTACGTGCCGTTGTGCTGTCAGTGAGCCTGTTAAATCCAGCTTTTAGAATGAATTTAGAGGATAAAATAGTCGATTTTTGACACTAAATATGCTTGTCAGGTGCAAATCTGGGACATTTGTGCTGGTTTGTGCTAAATGCTGCTCCAGCCCATCCCAGTATGGCCACAGACACCACAGCCTGTTGCTGGTTTTCAGTGGGCGACCCCTGGGTTGGCACTGTGGGTTTACTGAGGGTGCACGTAACTTCCCCAAAAGTGTCTGGGTCACTGTGTCTTTCTTCCTCTCACATTTTAGTCTCCAGATGGGAAACTCTTCCTGGCTGCTGACAGGCAGTGCCACGTGCACAGCTCCGTGGTTACTTGAAATGCAGAAGCATCATTTGAGCCTGCAAAATCACTTGTGGGCTATTTATTTTCGCTGGTACAAATTGTGATTGGGTTTGTGAGTGTGAAATATTTATCAGAAAGGGTGAGTTTTAAAAAACGTGTAGGCAGGGGCTTGTAAGTGTGTGTAGCAGGTTTGGGGGTTTGTTGGGTTTTTTTTCAAGTAGTTCAGTGGATAAGGAAGTGCTTCAGAGAAGCTTCTTCTGGGAGGATGTTCATTCCCCACTTGAACCATTCCACCAATGGGCATTCCAAGCATAATGATGGAGTTCTGTCCACTTAATTACTGTTAAAAATGATTGACTGCCTTTTTCCACTGAGGGAATGTACTGAAAATGGAAGGATTAGGATGATGCATTGAAGAAATCAAGATTGTTTTTTAATTTTTTTATTTATTTATTTCTAGAACAAAGTCTGCAAAGGTCTCTTTCTCTGGTAGTGGTTTTTTTTTTTTTTCCTTTTGCACCTTCCTACGGGAAGGCTGCTCTGGTGAATGTGTTCCAGCTCATGGATCTGCCAGCTTACAATGTGCAGGTTTACTATTGTATTATACAATATTGTATTGTACTGTATTATATTACATTATATTATATTATTTTTCAACCCATTGCATAACTGTGCATTTCAGGAAAAATATGCTTTTATCCAGCTTGTTTAGACTATTTTTAAAGACATTCAGTCAATGAGATCATATTACTTCATAAATTAATTCTCTCAAAGTAATTTCCATCCCACTTCCCAGTAACCGGATGATAATTAAGGATGATTTTCAAAAATACAGAATTCTAAGGCTTTTCCCAAGAGTCCAGAGTGGATAGAGGAGACTTGTTGAAATTGTGGGCTGTCCCAAGGGACAGTTTCCCTTGCATTTGGTTTATTGGATGACCAGATTTCATTGATGTAGCACAGACCTAGCCTCCTCACATGTCTTTTTCTATTACCTATTTTCACTTGTTTATGAAGGACATGGGAGAAAAAGTACAGGAACCATGGGAGTTGGTGCAGGAACATTTTGTGGAATAGTAGAAGGAAAATAAGAACCTCAGGTTTTGCAGTGAAAGATTACAGAAAATATGCAGAAAGATTGGGTTGAAAAAGAGGGAAAGACACAAAATTGTGCCTGCAAAAATTTTTCTAGAGCTTCCTTCTGAACACTTAGCCACTAAAAGGAAAAGTAGGGGTTTTTTGAGTGTTTTGAAGAGTGGGATTACATTTAATACCGAGAACACAGGTTCTCGGTATTAAACAGGTGATTATGAAATTAATTGGCACAGTTGGAATAGATATCTGCTTTCCTGGTTTGCAAACTCCCCTCTGCCAAAGCTTAAAGTGGAAGTCGAGAGAGATTTGCCTCAAATTATTCACACCTGGAAAAGTTTTGCTGAATAATATCAAACTAAAACTGTCAGACAAACCTGCTTGAACTCTGGTGTCTCAGTGCTTAACGACCCTTCCTGCAGTCATTTGGCTTCTGGGTGAAATAGCGAAGAATGGTAGAAGAAATAGTCACTGAAATCCTTATAAGCTATTGACAATTCCCAAGTTATTGCTTTGTTATCATACTCCAGTTTTACCCCCTGAGGTGCTAAAGACTGTGAGGATGAGGTTCTGCTCTGCTGGTTTCATGATTCTTTTGTTCTCTAGTATTTCCGTAAGACTCTGAGTTAAATAACCTCCAGCTCTCCTATCAATATTTTTATTTTATTTATTTTCGGATAAATCTTTTCAATCCCCACTTTTGTAACTGTGCCTGTTCAACAAAGCTGCTATAGACAGTCATTTGCAGGTTCTGTTTCTGAGGCAGCTTTAAAAAAATGTGTTGTATATATTTGCTCCTGCTCTAAATGTTAAATATCATTGCACAGAACGCTGGGAACAGATGGGATGCTGCATAAGCTGTTTATCATATTACACATTTATCACTTTACACTAGTGAAGTGTACATGTGTTTGATTAATATTGACTTTTGATTTATTTGGAGGGCTCTATTTTTTGACAGCATTAGGGATTACATTGTAATCCTTACTGGCTTCCAAGCTTGAAATTTAATTCCAGTAAAAATAGAGTGGATACGTTCCATAATTCTTAATTACATGTTTTGGGTTTTTTTAATTTTTTTTTCATGTGGAAAAGAATTACCTGGTTGAGGCTTTAATACTGGAAGGAATTCAGAAGTAAATGGATAACGCTGTTCGCTTCAGTATTTTAGACAGATTAAATTTAGATGCCATTGATCCAGCTAAATAAATATCTCTTGGAATTAAATACCAGATGCTAAGGAGGTGTAAAATAAAGCAAACCAGAAAGAGTCCTATTTAAATCAATATTCTTTTATACCCTCCACCTACAGAATGAGAGAACTTCGTCTTTGCCTGCTCAACAGGTCTGGATGTTCAGCATGTGTTCCACCTACGTCACAGTACGTGGAACCAAAAAAGCATCTCCCAAAGCACCTCGAGCTCAGGCACAGAGCACACAGCTTGTCCCGTAGGCTCCCAACTGCAGCACTGTGTTGAAAAGATGGTTAACCAATGCACAGGTTCATTAAGATGCATTTTGGCTCAGCTGAAACATGAAAAAAGGGAAGGTTTTCCTTCCAGACAATGAATGGAAAAACGATTTCAAGTTGGAGTGGGGCGGCTTGTGCTGTTTGTTCTGCTAAACAGCAATAATATTTAATGAGAGATTCTGCTCTAAACTGTAAATCCTTTAGAGTGTGAGATGCCCAGCCTGTCAGAATAAATAGAGGAGGCTAAAAACACTTACTTTGAAAATGACTGTTCATTTTGGAAGGCATTGAGTGATCTCAGTGAAATATTACTGAGTCAGTGGAATTTTGGAGAGAGATCAACTTCCCAGCATGTATCCTGGCAGCAGCTCTTCCTCCATTCCTCAATATCTTTTATGTTCAAATAGCACAGGCAGCACTTCAGTCTTACATGCTGTCATCATTCAAATTTCAGATAACTTTCAGTGACTCCTTACAGATTGAATGAATAAATAAATTACTTTTAGCCGTGCTTATTTACGGTTTTATGCCTCTGCTTTCTTCTATGTCTATTAATTGATGTTATGGAAAGACATATCCAGCAAAAAGGATGATTTAGCACTAGGAATTACTGAGACAGTACATGTCTATATATTTTTTTTTTTTTTTTCCTTAAGCTGAGTGTTGCAGTGCAACACTCAGCTTAAGGAAAGTTTAATTGGCATGAAGTTTAATTGGCATGACCACAGTAGCTGCTCAGGGCTTCATGCATTTAACTCTTCTTTTTCCATGGACACTCTTTGGGCCTGCAATGGCCCTGTTGCCTTTGCTTCCAGGAAAGGACAGGAGGTCCTTCCAGAAACTTGCAGAAGGAAAACTCTAGTTCTTGTAAATAAAGTATGTAAAGGGCAGGATTTGGTTGAATTTATTTAGATGTGCGTGTCCCAAAGGAGTAGTTTTGTTTTCTGGTCATCATGTCAGCTATGCATTGTTCCTTAAATACATATTTTTATTAAAAGGTAGTAACTAGAAATTCTGTTTCTACATGTTCCTTCCACATTCTGTTTATTAAAAATGATACAACAAAAATTTTCTGCATTTTGGTCTAAAAGACTCCTTCCTTTCTGTGCAGGTAAATAATGAGAATGTAGTGAAAGTTGGCCACAGGCAGGTGGTGAACATGATTCGACAGGGGGGCAATCACCTCGTGCTGAAGGTTGTCACAGTAACCAGGAATCTTGATCCAGATGACACGGCAAGGAAGAAAGGTACATTTTTCTCTCCTCCTAATGGACTGTCCTGCTCTTCCTTCACAAAAAAACAAGTATGGGCATGAAATTGCTGTTTTCTAAATTCTGATTTATTAGACTTTGCTTCTAAAATTTGAAATTGCTTGTTCTTTTTTAATTTGGAGTGATTTAATTAATTTGATTTAATGTTGGGTTAGACATTAACACGTGGCCAAAAGGGCAATATTCTCTCATCATGCTTGGCTTTAATGTTCATCTTTTTGGGTTTTCACATGTATATGTTTGAGGATCTTGTAGTAAAATTCCTTGCAGTAGTGAGAGAGGAAAAACACTAAGAACATGCGATCTTTTGTTAATTTCAAATGTACTTTAGGTGGGGGTAGTTCAGCAGTGTGTTTCTCACCCACCCATCCAAAAAGCCACCACAAAAACTTCACCTCCCCACCCAAAAAAAGAGGAAACAGAAAAGGAATTTACACTGTATCTTTCACCTTAGATGCCCCTGAGTCTGGTTTCCCAGCTATGCTGGGAAGTCATCAGGCCCTCATAATTATCATTAAGCAGGAAAGATTGCTGCTGCTCGCTGCTGTTCCACACAGCAGCAGCACATTGCTGAAAGTTCCTGTTCCTCCCGCGGTCCCGTGAGTGTTCGCTCACGCACACCTGGCTCTGGAGCTGGCACTCCAGCCCTCCCTCCTGCTCCATGACACTAAAACTTGCTGTCTGTGCTGGAAGTGTTCTTCACCTCCACTGAATAATAATAATAATAATAATAATAATAGAGTGAGACCAGCTTGTGGGGTGGAGGGGAAAGGCTGTATTAAACTAAATCATGTCCCAGCATGGTCCTGCATTATTTTTGGCTTGATGGAATTACTGTTCACAGATTTTAAACAAACCTTTTTGCCTCTGCCTTTTGGTATGTGTCATATTGACCTTAAACAGGACGGGGGGCAATGCTTTAAACTGAAAGGCAGCAGGTTTAGACTAAATATTAGTGAGAAATTCTTTATGAGAGGCTGGTGAGGCCTGGAACAGGTTGCCCAGAGAAGCTGTGGCTGCCCCATCCCTGAAAGTGTCCAGAGCCCAGGATGGATGGGACTTGGAGCAACCTGGAATAGTGGAAGGTGTCCCTGCCTGTGGCAGAGGGGTTGGAATGAGATGGTCTTTTCTTACCACCAGAAATATTTGTTATCAGGATCCTAAAGCACAGATTGCAGTTTCTATGCTAGATTATTGCCTTGGTATTTTAAGACCTTATATATTCTGAGGATCACCTGTTTCCCTTAGAGTCACCTTAACAATTCAGATACATTAGAATGTTCTTTCCTGTATTTCTCAGATTGAGGAGTTTCTCCAGAGATTAAATTAATCTGCCAGAGATTGGCTGGTGCCCAGGAGGTTTTTAGCCCCGCATGTTTCTCAGAAGGGGCACCACTGCTGCGAGTTCCTTTCTCTAGAAAGCCCTTTTCCTGCTGGGAAACAGAAGTGCACAGTTATTTAGCTTTAAATGTTTCTATGTATCCTGTTACATAAAAGCTTGCGGATGTGTCAAGCAACCTACGCTAGAGCCAGAAACAGTGGAGAAATTCAGTCCATGAAAAGCATCTCAGGGCTTTTTCCTCCGCATGTAGGTATTTATTCTCGCCTTATTTCATGGAGCTTATTCTTTCCAATGGATATGGAATTGTGGCTGTGAGCATAGGGCTTCCAGAGGGTGTGTTTTGGCTGACACTTGTGTGTTTTTCTGTTCCATGCACAGCCCCACCACCTCCTAAGCGAGCTCCAACCACTGCACTGACCCTGCGGTCTAAGTCCATGACCTCAGAGCTTGAAGAGCTTGGTAAGAAAGTGTTTTTTGGCAAGCATGCTGGCTTGGTGGAGATGTAAATATCTATCTATATGTCTCTATGTGAAATTGATGGAGAGAGCTGCACTGTGTACAGTGTCTAGAGCAGAGGAGGTTTTAAGAATGCTGCATCTTTGGAGAGTTCAAAATGTGCATGACTCGCATGAATGATTTTTGTGGAGACTTGTGCCTTTACTGCTGCGCAAGGGAATGTTGATACATTTTATGCATCATCAAAGTTTGGCACATCTACCAGAAAAGAAAAAAAAAAAAAGAAAGAAAAAAAAATAAAAAAAAATAATGCTGTATCATGTTTTGTTAGCTTTGCTTTCTAAATTTTCAGTTTATCTAATATTGTTTTATTTTAAATTTCTGTGGCCTCTCATTAGTGGATAAAGGTAAGCTGCCAGAAGCTGTTGTTAAAAGCTGACAGTGTTAAAGCAGCTTCAACTTCAACTTGTTTCATTTGATCTGAAAAAGTGCATATTATGATATCACTTTGACTTCTGTGCATGATATAAACTTAATTCCTCTCACTATTGGTAATAAAAATTATTGAGCATTCAGTCTTTTATTTGCTAATTTTGAGAAATGTGATTGTAGACTCCTTTGCTTGATCATCCACATTCTAGATATGCATAATTCGTCAGGAATTTGTATTCATTTTCTAGAAATGAGGAGGGTAGTTGTTCTTTTCTTCCTGGTTTTAATCTGTTAGGTCATTAAAAGGTAGAATTTCTGCAGCTAGACTAAGACATGGAAATAGGAATAAATCATATATAAAAAGAGAAAAGCCCAGTGCATATTTCTATATGGCTATAACAGTAAAACAGTGTGTTGAGCAAGTGAGAAATGGGTATAAAACCAAAACACATCCCTCACTGCAGAGTAATAGATGATAATAATCCACACGATAAAACCATTTTTCCATGTAATTCCACAGTTATTTAAATACTTAATTTTATAGTCTTGTGGTTTTTCTGACATGGACTCATCTGAAGGCAAACTGGAAGGAATCATAGCCTTGTGGCCCCTTTTTTCCCCCCTGTAAGTCAGTGATGGACCCCATCCATTCTTTAGTGAGTCAAGTCACGTAACTCCAGTGGGAAGTCTTCCAGCAAAGTGGTGCTGAAGTGGGTTGTGTCTTCTCTATGGTCTAACAACCAAATGAAGACCAAAAAAACCCACCTCAATCTGATTATTTAGCTCCAGCAGGTCTCAGAAAATTTGTGGTTTATGTACAAGGAAGTTTAAGAGCTTAACTCAAGGTATCAACAGCTTGTGAATGCTCCATCATTTTTCTTCCAGGATCAAAATGTAAAATATTGTTTCTGGATCATGCTTTGTGGGTCTGGGTGTTTTTCATTTGTTTTCTTTTCATGGAGTGCTGAGAGCTTGTAAAACTTTGGTGGTTTATCAACCACCTTTCCCAAGGGGACAGCAATACTTAGGCACCATTTTTGCCCCTTTGTTATCCTCTTCTGCCAGTTGCTTTCGAGCTGAGGATATTCTTCTGTTTCTCTGACTTTTCAATCTTCCACAGGAGATTCTGGTCTTAAAGCAGAAGCAGCACTTTCCTAGGGGAGAATAGCTTATTAATAGTAATGTCCCCAGTGGAGACCATCATATTTTAGCTTTCCCACCCCCCTGCTCAGGTTGTAGCCCTTGCTCTGCTGTTTGTTCTCACCAAGTGGCAGAAACCTCTGCAACTCCTCTAACAAGCAGCCATGGGACATGTTTCCATTTTTTAGCACATTTCCCATTCATACCTTTATCCAGATGGGGCAGACGTCGCAGTGGCAGGAGTTTTCTGTTCTGAGGAATAGTCCTGCACCATGTTCCAGAGGTGTTTGTCCCCTAGGAAAGCTGTAGTAGTGGCAGAAATTTACTTTCTTCCTAAAAAAGTCTGTAAATGCCACTTCTGTGACACTCTGAACATTTGCCACCCTAGCAAACAATGTGACTGCTGTTCGAAATAACATCTGTGGTCTACCTATTTTCATATTTGTCCTGGAAAAGGGCTGTTATCAGAAGGGACAAGAATTCTTAAATTGCACAGCAGCTGAACAAGCTTCCACAGGGAAAATGTTCTCCCTATCATCAGTTAAAAGTTGTCTCCTGACATAAAACACAGCTTGTATGTGTGTATTTTATCTATAATTTATATATCCCTCTATGTATTTGTGTATATATTGGACATCTGTGAGAGCTATGAGAACACCCACATTTTTATAGCCATTAAAATGAGCATTTCTTTCATGCCACACATGTGCAAACCAAATAGGAAGTACCTATAAATGAGCACTGTGGATGTTCTCATCAACACCTATGTGTAACCCTTTTTCCTGAACGGGAGAAGCTCATGGTCTCAATAATGTCTCGTGACAAAGAATCCCACGGGCTAATGATGTGCTGTGTACAGATGTATTTCCTTTTTATTGGTTTTGAATGTGATGCTTTTAATTTTATTGAATGTCCCTTGTTATGTAAGAGAAGAAAAACATAAATAGAAACGCCCCATTTGTTTTCCCTTAGAGTGCATAGTTTTGTTATGTCTTCTAGCTAATTTAAACATAATTTTTAAAAAAATTATCCATCTTGCAGTCGTTACAGTCACTTCCTTTGCCTGGCTCTGAACCCTGCTTACAGTTTTATTGACATGTTTTGAACTATTCTGTTCTTCATAATACAGAGCAGACCATCTGAGCTGTTCTCTTTCAAATTAATTAACCCAAAAGATGGCAGTGTGCTAATGATTCCTTCCCATTTCAATCTCCATAGATTTGGAAATGCCCAATGTCGTCAGAGTTTGGCAGCCCTGGTATCAATAAGTTGCCCCAATTACTGTTTTTAAAAAAGAACTTAGAAAAAAAAAATATGCATGTATCCCTAATACCTGCAGGGGAGAAATTTCTCATAGTTATCATAAACCCTGATAAACAGCTTGGCAAAAGCAGATTTTATCTACTGTGGTTTGAGAGATACCTGTTTAGTAGAGGTGAGCAGGGAGAGACTGATGTCTTAGAGGGAAGGATAATGTTTGAGCTCAAAATGACAGACAAGGATTTAGCATATAAAAAATTACCTTCAGAATTGATTCACAGTTCATTCCCTTTCTATTTCCAAGCTTCAGTACGGAAGAAGAAGGGTAAGGGGAAGCATTTTGTCTCTTGTTTAACCTGTTTCTCACCTTTCCATAGTGAAGGATAATAACAATGTAAATGTTGGCATATGGTCCAGTTTATTTTATGGTGTCAAATGTACATTAATTATTGTATATGTTTTTTTAGTTATTTAGTTAATAAATTGCAAACACACTAAGAAACTCAAACAGAAGACCACATTCGAAAATATCCCCCGCATTTCTTCCTTTTGTCTCCTTTCCTTCACCTTGCCTTTTTTTTCCTTCTCTGTACCCGACTCTTCTCCAACCCCTTCCATCTCATCTCCTCACAGTTCCTGTGCTGACTGGCAGCCACAGAGAGTTAGTGGCCAGTGACACTCCAGTGCGGTCCCACGTTAGTGATCCCGCTTGTCTCCCGAATGGCCACACGTTCTCCCGTGCCCACACTGTGTCTGTCTCAGGAATCAGGGATCTTGCACACCACACCTGAGCTTCCCACCTGCAGAAATGCTGCTCTCTCCGGTAGAACATCTTCCACGCTGTCCTGTATGCATGGAGTGCCCTCCCTGGACTGATTCATGAGGCCACCCACCACCTTCTCCTTGAAATCTCTCCCAAAGACCCACCTTCCCTAGATCCCCACTGAGCATTCATCCCAGCACTGATGGCGAGGCAGGGGGGCAGGTAGAAATAGCAGTGCTATTTTAATAATTTATAATATTTTAATAGTTCTCATACATGTATTTTTGTGTACAGAGGGTTTGTTTGTGTTGAGCTGTACTTTTTCCATGCTCCTGTACGTCATTTTGCTTCCCTAGATCGTGAGCTCTCCCGAGCAGGGGCTGTTCATTTCCATGTTCCCGTGGAGTCTGGTCCAAGGAAGAGTCTCCCACTTCCCTGAGCCCCTGGGTGGTAGCTGGTGAAAAGCAGGCTGTGTCCTGCTCTTGGATGAGGTTCAGTGTCATGGAAAGGGAATCTAGGCTGTAGGCAGTGTCTTCTCTCAGCAGGGAAGCTTTTCCTTTTTGACATTTAATAGGACGGAATTGGGTTATTTTCCACTCTTTATTTTCCTGCTCTTTCCTGACCTCCTCTCAGGTGGTTACCAGAGGTTCCAACTAGGGATATTTGCCATTCTCCATTCAGAGAATATGACAGAGTAAACCACATTGCTACTGAAAAATACATTTTGGCAGCATATAAAAAATTTCTTTGTGTTGTTCTGTCAACCAAAAATTCAGTTTTCTGGGTCAGAGATGAGGGAGGCATTAAGATAAAAATAATGGCTTCTGTGGTTCTGTCTGACTGGTCTTGGTTGTCTCTGGTGATGGGTTCTGGTTCATTGGGAGAGCAGGGGAAAGGAAGGCAGGACAAGACATAGGCTGTATTTTTTGATATTCAGGATAGAAGATAGGGTATTCGTGTCTAAAAAGGTGATAAAATCCTTAGGTTTGGAGGAGGATGGCATGGGCAGTTCTGTCATTTTACTGCAGTTACAAAGCATGAATTATTAAAATTTAACTTCATCTGTGCCACTGACTTTCTGCTTGCAGTAGCTGCCTGACTCAGAGGTAGCTACCAGCTTTGAAATGCGAGTGTGGAGGGGTCGTGTTTCCAAACTACTTTCTGGATTTCTTGGGATACCTGGGATGGGGGTGTTCTTCTTTCTTGTGCCTTGCAGTTTTTCCAAGAACCGTTGTATGAGTCATTTATGGCAATGTGTACCCAAAGAGTCGTAGCAGCAGCTTGTTGGAGGCAGCACTTAAAATGTGGTTCCATTAATACTGAAGAATAACCAGGATATTTGTGCAGCAAATTGAAATGAAGGTTTGAAAATACTCTGAAAATGAAAGATTAAGGGAAAAATTTGAGGTCATAATTTTCATCATTATGATGGGAAAATAGGTATCATTAGGGCTTCAAAATTAATATTTTAAAACTTTGAATTTAACTCTGTTCGTAATAAGTTTATGCAGCTGGTGGAGAGCTTGGTTTTAAATGGCTTTTCCTTCAGTTTTTGTTTTGACTTATGAATAACTCGATGTGGAGGGAGAATTTTAAAATTATATGATCCTTAAGGAACACATCCATAAGCTAAGATCTGTAAATGTCTAGATACGTGATTTAAAGTTTCCTGCTCCTCAGCTTTCTTTGCTGCCAGGAAATGGGTATGATTTAGTGAGTAATTTTGGGACTTTCAGTGAAAGCTGAATTAGACAGTGTTGAATTTTAGAATACCTAATATAAAATCCTCTAAGAGAAGGGACAAAATGAGGAACAGAGCAGGTTAAATTTCCACAGCGAAATGGGAATGACAAGATAAATAATCCTTCTGCATTAATAAATAATCTGCTGGCAGTGTCACATGGATGTCAGTCGTGAGCTGGGGTGGTGCTTTGTTCATTCTTAGTTTTGATATGGTAATCAATATAAAATATTGATTTACACCATATACTGGTAAAGTATGTGTGTTGGTCCTGGTCTTTGGGGTTTGGTGTGGGCTGCAGTACCAACTACAAATAAAGGATTTTTCTCCTTTGAAGTTTAGATTCTATCACCACCTCACAGATACGGAATAACTGTGATACCATCAACACAGAGTATTGTTACCTGGCATCAAGTCTGACCAGCATTTGAATAGAAAAATATCAGTTGATGGCATTCGAAAGAAATATTATTAGCTCTGTCTGCAATAAGCATTCCCACTTCATCCCATTCCTGTTGTCCATTGTTTCAAAGGTGGCACCTTCCAATGGCATCTGAAACAATGAAATTGCAGAGCAAATATATATAAATGAATGCCAAGCAGTGGATTAGTTCACAGTGTTCTGTTCTGTTTGAAGAGACCACTCCCAAAGCCGTCTGGGTTCAAAACTCACTTTTTTTATTTCACTGTACTGGAGTTGATGATAGAGATTTGTCTGCAGGGAACAATGGGAATACCACCAAAGCAACTTTTACAGCACTCACCACGGCACCTCCTGAGATAGCTCCCAGCACCTGCAGTGCTTCTCTGTAGGAAGAAGGTTTTCAGATCTTCACCAGACTCTATTTCAGAAGATGAGAGCAAAAGGCATCAGGCTTCATGAAGAATTCTTGAAGGTTATCCCCTGTAAGTAATTGATTCTCATTACGTGTTTGAAATTCTAATGAGGTGGCACTGTAGTAATGAGGAAGAGGTTGTCATCGGGTTGTCATTTATCTCAAGCAGAAAGCAGTGACTCTGGGTGGAATTTGTCAAGTCTGTGTGAAGAAATGCCAGCCCCATTTGTGGTTGCTGCAGTGAGGTTCCAGATTTTATGGCTTATAGTGTAACTTGGAGGAGTCCACAACAGTGTAAGCGTAGGATTAGGACTGTGGCTACAATATAAGTACTTGTAAAACACTTTGTGAGAGAAAAGTATTGAAAATTGGCATGTTTCAAAGAGGGAACAATGTTAAACGTGTGTTTTCCACAATTTCATAACTTGGCAATGTGCAGATTAGCAATTTGTGCCACAAAATCCAAACTTCATAGGCAACTCCTGGCACTAAAGACTTCTTCAGACCAGGATTTACCTTTCATGAGACTCTTGAGCATTTTGGAAACACTGGGAATCCTGAGTAGAGGGTGCTTGAGTCTGTGTGGGTGTTCTCATCTACACTGTTATTATTTTGAATTTATCAGCTTATTCTTGAGGATGTAGCGCCCTGTCATGATACGTGTTTTTCTTTACTACAGGACTGTAATTGAAAAGGTTTTCAAAACCTTTCTGCATCAGCCAAACAAGACAATGGTATAAAAGAAGTTGGAAAAGGAATTGTAAGTGTTACAGAAAATGTGGGGTTTGTAGCATTTGCAAAGAGACACATTAAATACGTTGGTTTATGTGAGTGTGACTATGCTCAGATATTATCAATTTAATATCTAAGCACATATTCAAAATCATGAGGGCTTGAGGAACAGTTAAAATTGCATGTGTTTCCCAACATGGCTCAGTTAGGGCAGTGGAAAATTCTTTCAGCACTTTTAATGTGTTCTCTCTCTTTTTCAGGAGCCAGGGAGATGAAGGACTTATCTCCCTCATCTCAAAACTCCCTTTGCTGCTATTTCTTTTTTTTTCCTTTTCCTTCAAATGTTCACATACCCATGTTAATTAATTTCTAATCTAATTAAAAATAAATGTTTTTAGATAATTCCTCATAGTTTGTTTGGTTTTTCCCCTCGGTGTGGAAGTGTGAGAGTTAAGTGTAAGACCAGAGAAGGCTACAAGTGTCTTAGATCCTCCACTTTCTTTTTGGTTTCTTTGATTTGATTGCCTTTCTTTTGTGACTAGGCCAAATTTTCAAATGCTGTCTCTTAAACAGAACATCAAATTGCCACTTAAATTCCACCTGGCTTGCAGGGTAGGAGTGGGTATTGACTATATTCTCTGCTTTGTTTTTGTTCTTGAACAGAAACCACTGTTAGACAATGACCATTCCTCTTTCAAGGTAGGCTGAATTGCAAGGCTTCAGCATTGCAGGTGTACTTTAAATGCCTGTATCATTATTTCCTTAATAATGAACATGCTGTTAAAGAGCTGGTACTTGAAAATTGTATCTCTAGAAAGGAATTTGAACATATCCGTTTTCTGCCTTCCTTAAAAATTACTTTTGATGGTGTGGTTATAATGTGTAAATGTGACTTGTGTGTAATAATGTGAAGCTATTTTCAGCCCTAGAAACACAAATAAGGCTTTCCTTCAAGAAGGTTTTGAGAGCTATTTATTGTGAATACCTACAAAACATTTTCATAAATCATGTGATGGTATTTATAGATACTCAATGTTAAATGATTGATTTTAGTTACTAAAGTTTTTATGTTTGATTGATTTATTTTGTATATTTTTATTATTTTATTTTATTTTAGAGTACTTTGTAGAATTTACAGTGTCCCAGAGAACAGACAAGTATTTTTAGGTAATTTTCGTAGAAGCAAAGTGTTTCAAGTGCCTTTTGTGTTTGTATTGCAAAGCGCTTTTATTATTTCCTCATTGTGCTGACTGCTAAAATAATATTCTCTGCCTGTTGTTTGCAGTATGGTAAATGTGTAGTTTGGGCATTGTGGCAAATTATTAATTTGGGGTGGGGCCGGAAGAAGGTAATTCCAGATTAAAATGTAGTGGTGGCAGATGGATGAGGATTGCCTCACTGTCCACATGAAAACTCAGGTCATTCCGTTTCTATATATTTTTAACTATACGTTTACAGGACATAACTGTAGGCTGAACTTGTTGTTTCTTTCCTCTAATTTTGATATAAACAACAAATTTGGATTTAGAGCTTAAGATTTAATGTTCTTACTCTGAATCCATGCTTTAGCTAAGGCTAGTCTTTAAACGCTCTGTGGTGTGTTGAAGGCCTTGTTATACTTCACCTACTTTTGGTCTTTGATGAATTTTTACACATCTGATCCTGTTTGAAGAGCTGAAAAGAAAGCCATTTGTTCTCAGTGGGCACAGATCCATTTTTAACCATTTTAACCAAACAGGAGTCACCTGGTTTTCCCCCAGGGGCACCGTCAGGTGAAATTGCTTCTGTGCCAAGCCATGTTATCAGATGAACTCCTGTGGTCTGGCCAAGCTCTCTTTTGAAATCAGTAGGGTCTCACCTTCCCATTAGCATTGGGAAGACGGTCTAGAATTTTTGTGCATCTGCTTCTTTGAAAGCCTTGCCCAGATCCCCAGACCCACTGTTTGCCCAAATTGTCCTTTAGTAGCTCTCCCACCCACAGACATTCCCCCTGAAGTTTTTATCCAGTTACTTCCCAGCTATTCTTTTACAAATTAAGCAGGGCGAGGCCTTTGGCATATATATGGGAAGTATCAAAAACCTAAAAGGAAACAAGTGCAAAGGATTGCATCTACTTGATTTAGATGCTGCTTTTTTTTCCCCCCAGACATGGAAACCTAATTATATGCATAATCACTCCTTGTCTTCATGCTAAAACCAAGCTGCTTGTAGTTAAAAATAAAAGAAACTGGGAAAAAAAATTAATCTATAAGATAAAAGCAACATCACAGCCATAATTTTATGTAGTTTAAAAGAGCCTCTATGCAATTCAAGTAGGCACATGTGAAGATCACCCCTTTAGTTTTGGTGCTGCTTCTGTAACCCGTTTTTGCAGATTATTGACAAGGAAGCAAATTTTATCAGCTAACGAAGGAAATTAAACTAAACCTGCAAACTCATATTTAGGGGAGGCGATGGAACAAAACTCTTGCACGTGCAGTGCCTGACACTAAGGGCTGTGCGCCCAAACCTGTCGCCACCAAGGAAGAATGAATGTCCTGTGTTCCCATCACTTTTCCAAAGGAAAAATGCATGTGCCCAGTATTTGCCTGCAGATGCTGGACCAGGTGGGTGATCCTACAGCACTGAGGTGCCATTGGCATTGTCTGAAGTGTTGCATAATGCGCCTGGTACAGTTTCTGTCTGTATCTATCTTAGGTATTTACAAGGCACCTATCACCTTGGTACCTAAGCAGTTTGAGAAATGCACCCACCCCAGGAGGGATGATGAGATACAGACAGAGGCCCAGGTCCAGAGCAGCAGAGGCAGGGCCCGGGAAGCTCCCCCGCTGTGTTCCCGCTGTTGTTGAGCTCCTGGCCCACTTGTGGCCAAGGGACATCTCCGCCCACCTGTCTGTCAGCAGGAAGAGACGGTGCCCCAGCCCTCCCGTGCAGCTCCGCTGGTGGGCAGTCTGAAAAGGAAAGATAATGGAAAAGGCAACGGTCCGGTAGCAGAGGTGAAACAGGAATGGTGGGATTTCAAAAGGAGGGCTTCTTAAAGAGCAGCACATCTCAGGGGAGGGATCAGCTGCCAGTCCAAGTGGCAGGTAAGGCACAACACAGGCATAAATCTCAAATGTTCTTCAGTGACCAAAAGTTAAAGAAATACTTCTGATGTCTCCAAAGTTTGTGTATATCCAAAGCCTTGCTCTGTTCTTGGCCTCTGTCTCAGTCCTCTACCCCTGCAGCTGAATCAGGCATTCAGTAGTTCTCCGTGTGCCTCAACCCAGTAATTGCTACAATCCTAGAAATGCCTAATGACTGACACAGAGGACTCTCAGTGGTAACAAACATTGTGGTGCAAGGAGACCGCACGAAATAGCAGTGCTCCAAAATAATGGACATATTCATGAACCTAAAGGCTGGACTAAACTTGGCTTTGATCAGCATGCTCAGGGCAGGATGGGGAAAACCACAGCTCTCCCCTGCAGGCACACCTGGAGCAGCTCTCCTGTGGCCTCCAGGAGCACCTGCTGATCCACTGCATCAGACCAGGCTCTGTGTCAGCCCAGGGAAACACCCGGATAGGCAGCTGGAACAGAGAATCTGTCTGGCAGATTCTGCTCCTCTGCAGAAACGGAAAACCTGTCCAACAGGGGAGAAAGGGAGATAGCCACGACTTTGGTGGAGGCTCACCAGTTCCTATTGCATGGACCCCTTCAGTACCTCTTTTTTTTCCTTAAATACAACAGAGTCACTGAGGTGAAACAAAAAAACAGCCTTCAGACACCTGTGAGTCCCAGGGGGCTTTTGGAAATAGCTGCGTGGTACCCACGGTGATCAAACACTAAAGCTGAAGTGCAGTGGGTCACTGACTTCCAGATGTTTCTGCTCCCTTTAGCCCATTTGCATGCTCCTTCCTGAGTCCCTTCCTCGGCCATTTAGGGATAGAGATGGAAGTCCTGCCCCAGCAGAGCAAGGGACGTGAAGTTAGGAACGTGAACCCTGGAGGCTACAGGTTTGATGGTTACTATCACTTGGTATAAAGATACCTGTAAAAGACAGAAGTGACCTATTTTGCCTGTAAGTCGTGTCTATCACTGTGAGCAAAACGCTGCATGTAGGAATGGTATGTCAGGTGGAAATCGCTAGAAAGATCAGGGAGTCTGACCTCTTCCCTTTGCTTCACGCCCAAGGAAGCCAGCTGTGCTTCTTTGTACTCATTCTATTTAAAGCTTGAAAAGAAAGGGGTTTCCTTTTTTTTTAAAGCAAATTGACAGCCAAGTGAAGTCAGCCATGTTGGTGCATGGTTTGATCCATGGCTGATTTTGACTTCACAGTTGTAGTGGCCTCTCTCTTTTTTTGGAAGTGACCCCTTTTCCAAAGAGTTAAAGGCAGTTAGTTGAGGTCACTCTGTCAGCTGTTCAAACAAGAGGACAGTTTCTGGCTGAACCCAGTTTTCCAGTGCCCCTGCAGTGCCTGGCACACCTCTCCCACAGCCCCAGCCTAGGCACTGGTGCAACCAACCTGACCAAGATCTGCCCAGAATTTAGGGTGACTTTTCATCACCAAGGAATGGATTTCTTGGGCAGAGACTCACACGTTCATCCAGTTGGTGTCAGCCAGTGGCCTCCAGGCAATTTTCCCATGATTGCTCCTTAATCAAGGAAAGTTTGTGGAAGGCCATGCCTGTAACACACCCGCGGTTCCCCATGCCCCATGGCAGTGCTTCCCAAAGCTTCCAGAAACTGGAGTTGCTGAGAGATGCTGAACACCTTGTTACAAATAATTACAGTGATGGTTATTCCTCCTTCTCATTGCCAGCCAAGTTTACCAACCTGACCTAAAGCCTGTGCATGTATTCATTATTCAGAAGTATTCGCCAAGTGTTTCCACAATTAACTTTCTGCCCAGGGGTTTTCCCAGACTCTTTGCTTTTTGTCATTTGTGTCATTAGTCACCGATTGCCAGATGCTGTTCTTTCAGCTCTGAAATGCTGAAAAGACTAATTGGGAGGATGGCAAATGGTAACATTTCATAGGACATAAGGAATTTTTCAAAAAATTATTATTGCACTTTTTCAGAGAAATTTTTCTTCACGAGCCTCTGGCAAATATCTAGACATGCACAAATAACAAAGGTGTTCTGGTCCCCCTGAATCTGAACTAACTAGATGCAGTGGTACCATTTATGGAAGTATTCATAAATCAGTGTGAAGTTTGGAGGTTTTTGATTTCGTTTTGCTTCCGTTTTTGACTTCCAGTATAGTTTGGTTCTACTGCTTACCAGTTGTTAGGTGGGCTCTGTTTAGAACACTTGCCAGCTAAATGGGGTTTTCAAATATGGGGAATTTTCTGTAGATATATGAAAAGAAATGCCAAGACATTCAGTATGACCAGTGGCTCTACCAGAATGAGTATTTTATGATCCCTTACCTCACTCCGATTCCATAGACTTTAACTGAACCGTGTGTTTGCTTTGTGTGGTAAAAGTAGGTCCCCTGGTTTTTTGTTCTTTTTTTTTTTTTCATGTGTACTCAAATAGGAAAATGCTGAGAAATAATTTCATGGTCCTACACTATAGTTGTTAAGAGAGCTTTGCTAATGAAGGAATGCAGCTATGGCTGTGTTAGACAAAGCAAGGGAAGAATTGCTAAGGAAGAAGCAGTTCTTAGGTTGATATATAGTCCCTTTCAAATCTCCATGGAGCAGAAGAGCCAATGATTGCATGACAGTTTGTCCCTAAAATTCATTTTCATAAGGAGCTCATGCCTTTTTACAAATACAATTTCATCCTCACTTTCCATAAAACATGCAACTGGACAGTCTAGCCAGACGCAGAGACTATATGAATACTTTGAATGTGAATACTTTGAAGTAGTGAATATGCTAAATGCACGAATAATATCCATTATTTTAGCACTTAAACATCATCATTCAATGAAGTCACACAGAATCCCTTTTAGGGCACCAAAAAATTGCAGGCACATGGGTGTAGAAATAATGAGTACCACATTGTGGTAGACAGGGATTGAGATATAGGAGGAGGGATCCTTGGGTCTGTCAGAAAAAGCTTTTAATTTCATTATATTTCACATAAAATATATTTTTTAAAAAAAATCCAACAAACCCCTGCCCTGATTCATAAACAGAACCAAAAGTATGGTTTAACATGACCTCAGCAACACCTTGCAGATACAAGCTTACAGCTTCCACTGAGGTCTGAAGAGCAGTATTTCAAGAAGCAGAAATTAATCCTTAAAAAAAAACCCAAAAAGCTTTTTTCAAGGCTGGGATGCCAGAGAGTAGGCATGGCACTGATCTGGCACTCAGGCTGCTGCTGTGTGAGCAGCAGCAGCCTGGTTGGGTCTCAACCCTGCTGGCAGCAGCGCTTCTCTCAGCCATCCCTTCCCTGCGCGTGGAGTGCAGGGCTTTGGGCTGCCTCCTTCAGCCACACTGCCCCAGGGTGATTTCTCCTGACCAAATTGCCCCCCTCAAAAAAAAGAAAAAAAAAAAAAAAAAGAAGTGGACTCATTTTTTCATCTGAAGTAACAGAAAGTGTACCGAGTCCCAGCCACAGCCTCACGTAATGCAGAGCGGTGCAAGACGGAGCTGGGCAGATCACGCTCCCTTGAGAGCCGGTGATTCCTGTGGGAGCAAAAGCCTGAGCCTTTCCTGCTCTTTGGGAGGACATTTTTCTCTAGAGCTGCCACGGGGAAGCGCTTGCACCCAGATTTCCACCACGCACCCTCAGGCAAGGGAAGAGGTAGCCAGGGGAGGGCAAAACTCAGTTCATTTCCAGGACACAAAGAGATCCCGGTGAGCAATGCCCTCAGATAGCATTTCCTACTGTTTGGAGAAGAGAGCAAGGAAAATCCGGCAAATGTTGGGGAGGGCATTGCTCACGGGATAATCCCATGGACGGCCACCGTCGCGCTGCAGCAGTGATTTGGGAGAGATTTTGGGTGGGGGTGACGTGAGACGTCGGACAAAAGTGAAGATAGCCAGCAGTGCTTCAGAGCAACAAAGGGCTGCCCTCAGCCAGTGGTGGAGCACATCTGGCACCCCAGGAAGCTCAATTGGACCCTTGGCCCTGAGCTCGTCCCAGGGATTTCTGACTGACACCACTGCAGTGCATAGGTGAGCTTCTCGCTAGGTTCACTGACATTTCCTGTCACAGTCACGCTGAGGGGAATTTGGTAGCTCCTGCCTTGGGATGCAGCACGGCTGTGTGTGTTCTGGGTACAGGACAGTGTGCATTGAGACCAAAAGTGCTTAATGACGCCAATTGCCACGTTCCCAATGCAGTCACTAAACTTTAGTCCGCCCTTCCGTTTGCCCAAACACATACACTCTGGCTTCCCAACTGGCTTCTTTCTATGTGTTGTCCAATGCATGTAGATACCTCCATCTGCCTGGCCTCAGATACAGTGGTTGTTGCTCCTCTATTTGATTGCCAGATGTCACTGGGGAGCAAGATGGGGAGGTTCCTGGATCCTCGGGGCAAGCCAGCCATCACCGAGGGAGCTCGCTGTCCACGCCGGCCGAAGAACAGGAATCCTCGGTGCCTGCCTCTGACGAAGACTCGCCAGCCAGGACCACAGAGAGCTGGCAGTGGCCGCTGTCCTCGTCTGAAACGCACAGCAACGTTGGGGAGGATTTTGAGGGATTTCAAACGCCGGCGCGGACTCCGGAGTGCACCATGGACATACAGTCTCCCGGGGATCAGTCACTCAGTAGGACTCCTCAGTTTGAAAGTGACTCTCCTGAGGAGGAGGGAAATGATGAGATGAATGAAGAGCGCTGCGGTGTTGAGCCTGTCCCTAGGGATCGGGGTTGGAGAGGGCAGCCCCAGCTAACAGAGGGAGAGAAGCTGTTGATGGAAACCAACAGTAGGATTGTGCAGCTGCTGGAAAATATCAAGAGGGAGCATGCACAGTCCATGGGTCTCATGTCCCAATCCATGGGCCGTATGGAGCTGCAGCTGGGCATTGTGGCTACCTCCACAAGAGCCATCCATAACTACCTGTCAGAGATTTTAGCTTTCCTCAAGCAGCCGAGGACGCAGGTCCTCGAAACGCGCATCTCCCAAAGAGCCACCCCCCATGTCGAGTTGACGTGTGCCTCGACATGGACTGGTGAGGACGCAGTGGCATCCTCCACTGTGTGCTTACCAGGGGCCGAAGGGACGAGCGACTCTCGCGACCCGCCGCAGGCCACCCTGCCTTGTCGCAGTGGCCGGCTGCAGAGAGCCATAACCGAGAGGGCCTCGCTGCCCATGCCTCCACGCCAGGCAAAAGGGGGAGGGAAGAAAAAATAACCACTCCATAGGATTTTTAGAGTTTTTTTTAATGTGCCTGTCCTTTTAATTCTTAGCCATAAGGCCATCGGTGGCAGAATTCAACCATTTCCTACATTGGCTAACATTGTATTCTGGCTGACTAGATTAGTCTAACATTTTGTAGTTTATATTTGCACTGTTAACGATGTGTGCTGCTGGTATTTGAAGAACATTTGCCTCTGTTCTTTCACTTTAACTTCATACGAGCATTTTTTTACTCTGTGCCAGGCATTCATTGCTTTTCTTACAAATACAAAAGTCATTTCTTGAGGCAGCTGTTTTTTGAGTTTTCTTTCTCCATTATCCCATCCCCTTCTGAGCAAGCACTCGGGACTTGGTGGTAAGTATAGAGGTCTTGGCAATACTCGCCTCCCAACCTGTGTTCGATCAGTCTTTGCCTGGTGTTTCTGGCATGCCAGCCTGAGGTGTTGGGGTATAGCCTGTACTGGATCATGACCATTCTAATCCTCTCTGGGTCTCACCAGCTCACTTCCTAAGACCCTCGGTGGAGCTAATCCACGTGTCTTGGCTATGTTGTACAATAAGTAATGTTGCCAGGATCATACCTCATATTTCTCTTTTTGGGGGCTGTGTAGTGATGTGCCACCAGATCTATCTGGGCACCTGACTCTCGTTTTCAAAGTTCGTTTGATGATGGATCTGGTGGCTTGATGGGCAGCATTATACTTTTTCCTCTGAGAGAGTCTGGGGATTCGGAACAGGAGTCACTAAGCAATGTGTTCTACGGGGATAAGAGCCATCTCCTGCAACAAATCTAGTAGGAGGAGACTGTCCCCCATAATTATCACAGATATTAATTATTTAAGAAAAAGAAAAAAAAAAAAGAAAGCAACTTGCCTAGCAGCCAGACTTCTTGAGAATGTAAAAGTCATGACATGCTGTTGGGTACTGTGCTACTCTGTCTGTGATTAAGAGCTTTTCATCAGAGACGAGACCTACATCTTGATAAAACACAACTACTTTCTGTGCCTTTAGGCCATCCAGTTTCCTGAGGGCTGGCACCCTGAGCAGGGCACGGGTCCCATTGGTAACCCAACAGGGCAGATGGAAACGCACTTTGGCAATAAATTACTTTATATCTGTTGGTGCTGCCTCTCTCGGGGGAATTTAATATAGTGGCACTCAAATTGCTATATGCATGCAGAGGCATCAGACTGGCTTTTACATGTGGAATCCTTGACAGTTCTCCGGAAGGATGCTGCTCCCAGGAGCCCCTGGAGCGGTGGGGACAGGTTCTCACAGGTGTAGCATGGCTCCTGTGTTTGACTCTCAACACGCCGTTGTGACTTCTCAGGATGGTGCAGAGCAGTTTTTATGGAAAATGCCAGGGAATAGTAGGCCTAAAAAAGATCTTCTGTGACTACAGCCAGTGTGATTACGTGCTCTCTGGCCAGTGAGACGTAGGCTCTTCTTCCCTGTCTTCCAGTGAGGCTGAGGTTATTCAGAGCAAAGCAGATCAGAGTTTGTTACTCTACCAGCCGGCCACAAACTGCTCCTGTAAAAGTGTGTGTGCGTGTGTGCTTGTGGCTGTACTCTGCTAAACGACCGGTTCAAGGAGGAAATGCAGCTGGCATGGCCAACCTCCAGTGCAGGCTTTTCCCACATATTTTCCTTTTAACCTTCATCCAGCTGCATTCCTTGTAAAAATCCTGTTCGAGGCAGGCTTCTTTGGGCCACTCTGTCAACACACCTCACAGCAGGTGCCAATTTTTGCATCCATTTTGTGGCCTTTTTTTCTCTCTCTTTCGTCAGGGTTATTTGTAAAGTTATCCTCAGAGAATTTCCAACGTGAGCTTGTGAGCTTACCCTCTCATTGTTACGAGGAGTGCGTGCTACAGATACTTGAGGTCACAAGGAGGTTGGGAGGAGAGCTAATTAGTGAGCCTGACAAATTATTCCAGTAGGAGTATATTTGGAATGTGTGGTTCGGGTGTAGGAGGGGTTTGCACTCTGGTGCTGTGGAGACAAACAGCTCGAGGCACAGGCGAGTGAAGGTTTGGCCCAACACGTCTTCTTCCTCCGGGGTGAGTCTGAGTGAGGGTAGCTGCGGTTCAGCCAGTCCATTTCCTCGTGAGGAGCACGTTTGATAACGCAGTGAGGATGTTTTTGTTTCATGTCGTGCTTTCACTCCTCCAGGGTGGGGCAGTTGTGGCCAGGCGTTCAGATTTTGACGTTTCCCGCAGGACCCGCCATGTAGCTGCCGCCATTTAGGATCAGTCTCCATGTGCTGGCTGCTTCTGTGGCCTCACATTTTTTGTTGTAGTAGCTCCAAAATGACAACCTCCACTCTACCTTTGCCTTCTGATCCAAGGGCAGTAGAGCAAGAGAAGGAGCTGTGCAATGCTGCCATTGGAAGTGCCACGCAAGGAAGCCCTAAAGAGTTCCTTGCAAAGCAGCTCGAGCTTTAACCCGCCCTCCTCTCCCATTCCTGAGTGCTTTGGCTAAATATGGCTAATGAGAGCAGCCATAGGGTGAGAAGGACTGAAAACCTCTCTGCAGACAAGAAACCTGCAATGAACTCACACAAAACCAGGGCTTTTTCCCCACGTGGAAATAGTAGATGGTTTTAAGAATTGGTACCAACTGATATTTTGGTCAGATCCAAAACTAGGATCTGACTTCTAGGATTGTCTAACAAAATCAGTGCAGTTGGAGGGTATGTATGTTTCATCCCCAACAAATATTTTCATGCTTTTCTGAGTGTCTGTCATGGCCTCATCACTCTTTCCCTGTAGCTTTTTGTTGTCTGAATGGGTATCTGGTTACATGTGTCTGTTCAAAATAAAGGGGATCACTTCTTACATGGTATATTTCTATTTCTCATGTGCAGATTTTGAGTGCTTCAGTTTCCAAGGCTTCCTTCTTTCCGTATCCCAAAGATTAGTTGTTTGGCTTCTGGGATGAGAACAAGGGTGGGAAAGCCTTAAGAGGAATTCTCTGCCCAGTTGAAGCTCTTGGTGATAGATCCCCTGAGTACCATTCTGCAGTCCAGCCATATTTTTGCTGTATAGGGTAAACGTTCATGGTTACACCGTTGCTTTCTGATGCCTTTTGCTGAGCAGAAGTGCAGATGTTTTTCTTTCAGAAGTTTGTGTTACAAAGCCTTATGAAATGTGACGTGAAGTTGTTTTTTTATTTTTGAATACATGTGAC
The DNA here is from genome assembly GCA_013390105.1 of Tichodroma muraria. Classification (NCBI taxonomy): domain Eukaryota; kingdom Metazoa; phylum Chordata; class Aves; order Passeriformes; family Sittidae; genus Tichodroma; species Tichodroma muraria. The sequence goes on along the minus strand of WAAG01013831.1, from coordinate 52,508 downwards.
AATTTTAAGAAGTTTTTTCCTTTTCTCCTTCCACTGGATGATTTAAACCCCACAAAAAAAAATAAAGCAGACCAATGAAAAGACTTGAATGCTAACTTCAGTTGGAAAGAAACAGCAACACTACTCTTGTGAGACAGTTTTCAGCAGTGTTCTGCTTCCTCGTCCTGTTCAGCCTTTCCTTTCCTGCCTGCTCCCTGACCCTCTGTGACACTGAAATATCCATTTCTAGGACAACTTTCTTCCTAACCCAATGGCTAAAAGTTCTTCCCTCTCTTCTTCTCCTGTTTAAAATCTCATCTTGCATCAGCCAGATCTACTGTTTAGAGGGATCAAAAGCTCTTTTCCTCCTGCCTTATTCCCATCCATATCAATATCCAGGGCCCTGAGTGCACTGCTCTCCAGCGAGAGGTAAAATTTAAATCCCTAAATACAGTACTTGGGATAATAACACCACCTCTAGATCACAAAAAAACTGGGGTTTTTTTTAAGTCTGTAGTATCCTAATGAAGTAACTATCCTTGTTGGACAAGTAATCAGTTATTTGGGAGATGGAGCTAATTGCTGAGAAGTAGCATTGCTCTGACTCATGTTGTGGAAGCCTAGGAGGCAGGCTGAGGTGTTCCACTCACAGAAATGCCACAGGCTATGCAACTAATCCTAGTTTTAGTGGAACTGCAAAGGAAAAGACACTAAATTAACATGATGCAGGCAAGCAAACGCAATGGAAGGCGTAGTAAGGAAAGCTGTTGGTGCGATTTCAGTTTGGATTCTAGTAGAGATTCCAAATAATCTCTCCTGGTGGCTTGGGCTAGTGATTTAATTTCTCTGTGCCTTGGTTTTGTAGGCAGTAGAAGGGGCAAAGAAAGGACCTGTCAGGCAATAATTAGTTGATTTCACTGTACTTTGAGATCTTCAGTGAGAGGGAATAACATTTTGTATAAAATGCTGAGGAACTTTCTTTGTGACCAAAGTTGGAGATGGGGCTAACACCAGCACTCAGCTTTGGAATATCCTGATTAAACTTTTCCCTATATTTTACCATCACATCATGCAGTAGATCGGAGTCCCAAATCCAAATGTTGAAGTTCTCATTCAGATTTGGACTTTGCCTATTTTTGGTCTGCTTCTGACCACAACTAAATACATTCCCAAACTGTCCAGTTATTAAAAGAAATTTAAAAAATAATAATAAAAATGCATATAAAAGTTTCATTTAAACAAAGAATGCAGTTAGCAGTGCTAGCCTACAAGTCCAAGAGTGTGAACAAATCAGGATGTGATTACTTAAGGAGAATAGGCATGAAAGAGCACTTCTGGAGTACTTGTTGTTGTCCAAAATATCACTGAAATTCTGATGACTAAGTACAGTCTGCTTATCTCTATTTGAAACAGTGCTGTACAGATTCACTATTTCTAAAGGTCTTCTTTCCATTTCTATATAGATATTCTCCCTTCACATTTTGAAGGTTTGAAGAAGAGGATTGTTTTTCGAGTCACACTAAGTAAACATTAAATGCATGCAGGCTTAAAACTAAAGCATGCATGTTATGTAGCAGCAATAAAAAGTGCTCGGCTTGCACGACTTATGATGCTCAAGCGTTGCCTTGTTAAAATGCCAAAAAAACTTTTTCTTTGCATTTTTTTGAAAAGTAAATCTCTCTTCCTTTGACCTTGCAATACTTAACTTTTCTGTTTCTTTGGACAAGTGATATTTATTTTACTGGATGCTTTTATATTACAGATAAGGTGGATGAAATAGTGCCAGTTTCCAAGCCATCAAGAATTGCAGACAATGCAAGTGTGGACTCCAGAGTGGCAACTATAAAACAGCGGCCTTCTAGTAGATGCTTTCCTTCAGCTACAGATATGAATGTGAGTGGGAGCCACGAAGCACTACTTTATTCCTACTAATCTATCTAATTCTTTGATTAAATAATGCCCCATGCTTTGTAAGGGAAGAATTGACATTAATGCTATAGCACGTATTAAAAATTAAATGCCAGAACTCTGAAATTGCATTATTCAAGTGCAGAATTTAATCTTACAAAACTTAAGGAAGGTAAAAATAAATAACTGGTTTTATTGCATTTTGGACATACCTTTCCATTACCCACTTTAAGCTGTTGCCTTGTAAATAATATCAACAAACTCCACTTACAGCTGGTCTCCTTTCATGAGTGTTTAAACAAAACCCAACCTTCCCTTTCTCTCCCCTTCCTCCCCAAAAATAACCCCAGATGTATTATTTTCCATAAGAATTCTCAATGAAAGGGGTAATGGATGAGGCATTATTTCCTCATGGGAGAGACTTTCATGCTTTAATGCTGTTGGGGTTTCTGTTTGCTCTTTTGTAGTCCATGTATGAGAGACAGGGTATTGCTGTGATGACGCCCACTGTCCCAGGGAGCCCTCAAGGTCCTTTTCTGGGTATACCTCGGGGTACAATGAGAAGACAAAAATCTATAGGTAAAATGCCTCTCTTGTATGGTTTTGTTCATTAATAGCTGCCTTTAGTAACTTTGCTTCTTTCCTGAAGCGTGTTTCTCCGACATCTTTACCCCAGTGAGTGGCTGTTTAATCTTTATACAAAGCTCATAAGAAAAGAAGTTTGTGTGCAAGGTGGTGTAATTTCCACATTCTGCTTGGCAAGTATGGAATTATAATTTGGTTCTTTTTTTTTAGAGTGCTCCCTCTAACAAGGACAAAAAAAAAGATCAGTACAAGCCTTTTGCAAAACATTAGGGCAAAATATTATCCTTTTATTCCTTGTTAATGAGGTGAAAGCATTGTAATGCTGTGTAGTTTACAAAGAGATCCTGTTGATCAAATGGACTAAAATTCACCTTTTTTTTTTCATTTCAAATGATGGCAATAGATGTTTTTCCAACAAAGAAACAAAGAGCAGACCAAATCTGGGCTTTCTTTGTTCTTGTTAGTAGTCTTAGCAGTGACTTTTATCAATTTAGAAACGCATTATATGAATGTAAAATTGCCATCCAAACTATCCTGGTTTATTTATATTAAAAGCCATATTTGTAATGATATAATGTCATCTTTTGAAATGCAACATTATGGTTTTTTTCCCCAACAGGATCTTCACAGTCTCTTTGCTAAATTTCAGTTGCATCTTAAAAATTCATTAGGTTTCTGAGCTGTTTTATTATATGCATTTGTAGAGTGCTGGAGCAAGGCAGAAGCGGCTCCTCTGCACACAATGTCTTCCCTGTTCAATAGCTCTCAAAGAAAATGTGCTTTTCTGTAGCCACCTTGATGATACATAAACCCTAAACATTTGCCTATACATCAGTTTAATTAAAATTCTGTAGCATCCTATTCAATCCTGGCACCTGGGATGTCCAGCAAGAAAGAATGATTATGGTGGGAATCAAGCTGAAGGCCCCTTTTGGAATTTTGCATACCCCTCTGTCCAGGAGGAAATGCACCCTGGAGTTTTGGGTTGGATGGAGAAATAGTGCAGCGTGGGGGATCCCGGTGGATGTGGCAGTGTTTTACACGCACACTCTGATTTTTCAGGAATAACGGAGGAAGAGCGGCAGTTTCTGGCCCCTCCTATGCTGAAGTTTACCAGGAGTCTTTCAATGCCTGACACCTCTGAAGATATCCCACCGCCACCACAGTCCTTACCTCCCTCACCACCGCCACCTTCTCCCTCTCTGTACAACTCCCCCAAATCCCTGACGTCCCGGAGCTACGGAACGATCAAACCTCCATTTAACCAGAATTCAGGTGCAAAAATCTCTTTGGTTAGGCCCGAGAGCGTGGGGACGATGATAAGGGACAAAGGGATCTATTATCGGCGGGAGCTGGACCGATACTCCCTGGACTCGGAAGACCTGTACAACCGGAGTGCCGCAGCTCAGGCGAATTTCAGGAGCAAGAGGGGCCAGATGCCAGAAAACCCCTATTCCGAGGTCGGGAAGATCGCCAGCAAAGCAGTTTATGTGCCGGCCAAGCCAGCCAGGCGGAAGGGGATGCTGGTGAAACAATCCAACGTGGAGGACAGTCCAGAAAAGACCTGCTCTATTCCAATCCCAACCATCATCGTCAAAGAGCCATCCACCAGCAGCAGCGGGAAAAGCAGCCAAGGGAGCAGCATGGAGATCGATCCTCAGTCTTCAGAGCAGCCCGGGCAGCTCCGGCCCGACGACAGCTTGGGAGTCAGCAGTCCGTTTGCAGCAGCCATCGCAGGGGCCGTGAGGGACAGGGAGAAGAGGCTGGAAGCCAGGCGCAATTCCCCGGCCTTCCTCTCCACGGACCTGGGAGACGAGGATGTTGGATTAACCCCACCAACACCACGAATGAGGCAGTCCAAATTCACCGAGGAGGCGATGTTCAGCAGTGAGGATGGTTTCAGACAGCTCATGTCGCCATCTCCGATCCCCGCCCCCAGAGAGCCCGAAAACCTTTTTAACAGCAACGAGCCCAGCAACCAGAGCGACTCAAGGACATTGAATGCTCCGTCCAAAACGAAAGGTACTGACAACAGTACGGCAGCAGCCAAGCCCACGAGTGCTCCCGGCTCGGATAGCTACGTCCACCCGGTCACAGGGAAGCTGTTGGATCCAAACTCGCCACTTGCCCTTGCGCTCTCTGCCAGGGACAGAGCCATGAAGGAGCAGACACAGCAGATTCCAGGCAAAGGGGACGCTGTCAAAACCGACCTTAACAAACCGCTTTACATCGACACCAAGCTGAGACCCAACATGGAAACGACTTTTCCTGTTACTGCCACTGTCACCAGGCAAAATACCCGTGGCCTGTTGAGACGGCAGGAGACTGAGAACAAGTACGAGATGGATGCAGGGAAAGAAAAGAAAGCTGAGGAGAAGAAGAACATGTTGATAAACATCGTGGATACCTCGCAGCAAAAATCAGCTGGCTTGTTGATGGTGCACACGGTGGACACAGCGAAGTCAGATGATATGCCCGAGGATGAGGAGGAAAAGGGAGCTGAGATGGAGCCGAGCCCTGAACACTCCCCGCCGGAGAGGCCGGAGTGCAGTGAGGAAGCAGAGAGCGAGCTGAGCGTCCCTGCCGCGCCCGAGCCCCCGGCTTCTCCCTGCAAAACCATCGTGGCCGCCAGCTCTGTGGATGACCCCGTCATCCTGCCTTTCCGCATCCCCCCGCCGCCCCTGGCCTCAGTGGACATCGACGAGGAGTTCCTGTTCACTGAGCCGCTGCCCCCTCCCTTGGAGTTTGCCAACAGCTTTGACATCCCCGACGACCGCGCGGTGCCCGGCTCGGCGCTGACAGACCTGATGGCACAGAGGAAGAACGGCACCCCTTCGCCCAGCCAGCCAGCAAACTCCTTGGATGGCAAAAAGCAAGCAGGTCTCTCAAACTGCTTGCCTGCCTCCTTCCTGCCACCCCCCGACAGCTTCGACAACGTCACCGACTCTGGGATCGAGGAGGTCGACAGTCGGAGCAGCAGTGACCATCACCTAGAGACAACCAGCACTATCTCAACGGTGTCCAGCATCTCTACCTTATCCTCGGAAGGGGCGGAGAACGTGGATACTTGTACAGTCTATGCAGATGGGCAAACATTTCTGGTGGACAAACCCCCAGTACCTCCTAAGCCAAAAATGAAGCCCATAATCAACAAAAGCAATGCACTTTACAAGGACGCGCTGATCGAGGAAACTGTAGACAGCTTTGTGATCCCCCCTCCCGCTCCACCCCCGCCTCCCATCAGTGCCCAGCCCAACCTGGCGAAAGTTGTCCCCCAAAGGACATCCAAGCTATGGGGGGACGTGCCGGAGGTGAAAAGCCCGATTCTCTCAGGCCCCAAGGCTAATGTCATTAGTGAGTTGAACTCAATACTCCAACAAATGAACAGAGAGAAATCCTCAAAGCCTGGGGAGGGATTGGAGTCGCCCACTGGAACGAAAACTGCGAGTCTCAGTACAAGGTAAAAGTAATTAACCAAATAATTTTCTAAAAAGGCTTGATCCTTTTTGTTGGGTTTTTTTTGCCATCCCTTTGCTAACTTCTCCTGTAAATCACATAGATTAAAGAAGAGTGTACTTTGTATTTTCTTAACCAATAGTCTGTGTCAAACAAGAATTTTTTTTACACTGTCAACATTAGTGTTGCCTACATGATAGGACAGGAGCTTTCTCAGCCTTCAGCTTCAAGGTTTGCACAAACATTTCAGTTGTTTTGATGTGAATTTCTTAGATTTCTCTTTAATTTTTTTTTCTCTCCATTTTTTTTTTCTCTGTAGTTTCTTTCCTTTTGAAATGGGTTGATAATTTGATTTTTCTTCAGTCCAGTGAGGTATTTTGGCTTCAAACGGGTAAAAAGCGTTTTTGCCAAGGGTTACTTTGCATTCACTGTGTGGTATCATTTGATTCATGCTGAGACCTCTCCTGATCTACTTCATCATAAAGTATTTCAGAGAATTGCTTGTTAAAATCACTTTGCACTGTCCATGTTATTACTAAACCACATCTGTACGAACTGTGGACACAATATCATGAAACCCACAGTTATTAAAAAAAGAAAGGTAATTTTGTAAGTTTTATTAGGAGACTGAGGTATTTCTTTTTGCAGAAACACCATGCTGGCTCTGTTTTTTTTTTAAAAAAGATGCCACCTAAGTCAATTTTATTAGAATTATTCTGGTGGTTAATAAATAGCTCAGCCTTTAGAAAGCTGCTGTATTTTGCAAGCATGAAGATCATTTATTTTTAAGGGAAGAGTGTCTCTGCTGATTGCAAAGATTGCTCTTTCAGAAAACAGTGTGATCCACAGCCTCAGAATCACACAGTTAGATATTATTTCCTGCAGGATGGAAGTCATCAAACTGGTGATGGTGAGGAAATTCAATTTTTAAAATTGAGAAATGGGAACAAAACACAGAAATTCTGGAATTCCTCTCAGTGGCACTTGACTGAACGGAGCAGAAATTGAGTTTTCTCTGCAGGAAAAGCCTTCATACATTAAAAAAACCACATTATTTTCGCTAGATGTTGATCATGTTTCTTGTCAAGCCCCATGAACATGTTGTCCATAGCTTCATGTGTATAATATTATTTATCAGCTTCTACTTTTAAATGGAAAGGTATTTCCAGGTTACAGTGGAGATCTTTAGCATCCCTATTTTATTGGAAAATAACTGAGGCTACCGACTACAGAGCCCTGTAAATATGTCAAAGTACTCTCATTACTGAGAGCAAAATGAAAAATAGAAGTAAATAGAAATACTTTTTTTTTTGTGAAAATACATTTTTAAAGGCATAAAGGGTGGGGGAAACTTGAAAAACCATGGCACTCCACTGGAGAAAAGCAAACTCTTACATAAGCAGAAGTAGCCCCCTATGTTACCTTTTAGAGGAAGAGCTGACTTAGTGTCACAAGTTTATATTGCTTTTTTTCCTGTCCTTGAATTTTTTAAATTTTTCTAACTCAGCTTTGGCAAATTACTACGTCTTCATTATGGAATACAGAGGCTCAGCTGGGGAGGGGGGAACCCCACCATTTCAATGGGGCTGAAATCCTGCTTCTTCCCTGGAAAGTAAACACAGTCATCTTTGCAAACTGGAGAGAGGATCCTGGGATGTACCAGCGCCTAAAGAGCTTTGAGGGAATAAATGGGATAAGCTGGCAGTGGCAAAGAGCGGCAAAACTCTTGGCTCACGTTAGACTGGGGGAGAAAATGACACCTCCACAGCATTCCCGGTGGGAACAGGAGACAAGAGGGCTGGGTTTTGTTTCCTGCCTTTTTCAAAACTGATGTGATTATGTTTTCATTATGAGCTGGATTGAAGCTGCTAAAACCACCAGGAAAGGTTGCTAAGGATTTCTTTTTAAAGCAAATAATAATCCAGGAGACAGCAGAGGAGAGCCAGCAATCTACAGATGCTGGAAGTATGATTGAAAAGGTGCTGCAGGCAGTGCCTTTTCATCTCAACGAGAGTAAGGCAGGGAGATGGAAATGGAGACGTTCACTTGTGGATACAGAAGCCCTGTGGTGTTTTTTTCAGTTGCTTTTACTCCCGCTTTATCTCTCTAAAAGTTAAATAAATTACAGCCTTTCTAGGCCAACTGCACGACTGACACAATTTTTTTACAAAGCTGTCAAATATTGTGACCAAGGAATACCATCTTGTGGAATTCTCAAGTGTAAAAACTAATGTTTAAATTTCAAAGGTAAAATTCCTGGAGTTCCTTGGTATTTTTTTTACCCCCTAATACTCTAAAGCTTGTGACAACCAATTGTTGAGCTTGCAGCCCTTCCCTGGGAGGTAGCATTAGGAAGGGACCAAGGAATTTTGACTCACAAAAAGCAGGGATTCTGCTAAATTAAAGAACAATTTGTTAGCTGTGCAAACGGAGCAGTGATAATAAATGAGCCTGTTCCTATCCTTCAGCCAAGGAGAGGGGTTGGGAAGTGTTATAAATAGGAACAGCGTTCACAGGCTCGCTTGGGTGGCGTTCACAGCTCAGGCAGCCTGATGAAATTAAAAATATGTATCTGCTTATGGGGCTGTACATGAAATTACAGACCAGATTGGAATCCTAAATCCCACTAGGAATTCTCTTTGCACGGCCAGTAGATGCAAAACTGAGGTTCACTCAAGGCAATTGCCCTGTTAGGGTGGCACAGGGGTGAAATAAAGTGCAGATAGTTGGGTAATGGCTGGCTGCAGTAACCCGTAAAAACACCTTCTTTGTGTGTTTTTGATAAATGAGGATTAGGAAGAGATCGTTCTATGGTCCTGAACAGCATTTCTCAGTTATTACATTAAAACCACCCTAAACTTGCTTTTATTCTCTGCACCTTGGTTTAGCAATCGTTTTCCATGGTGTATTTATAGTTTTCCCATGGTTCTTATGGAGACACTGAGCTTCAAGATTTTTAAATAGAGCATGGAAACGCTTGGCTGGAAACCATCTGCTCTTCAGTGGCAGTGACCAGCCCGTGGGATAGGAAAAAAGGAGCCCAGAAGGAGAAGGCAAAGGAGGAAGAAGTGAGAGGATCTTACTTTGTACTAATTAAAGTGTAATTAAAGGGTTTGGTCACAAGGTTCAGGAAGAGAGCTCCAGATCCCACTCCCAATTTTGGCCACCATTTACTGTGAGAAATTATGACCATCAATTGTGGTGCCCGAGGTTTTAATCTGGTTTATCCATGTCCTCCTGCAGGCGAGTAGGACAGGACGTGTCAACCACAATGCCATAAATACAGCAGTGCTGTAAATCCACTTGAGAGGCCCTGGCTTTTACAGGGAGCTGATGAAAGAACTGGGAGAAGAGCAGAGCAGGGCTTTCCCTGCGAGAGAGGAGGAAGTGTTTGCTCTGTCCGTGCCCTGGGAGTCTCATGGCAGCACGACCATCAGGTGCCAGCCCCTGAGATCCAGGGGCTAAAGGTGGTGTGGCTGAGGCAGGATAAACCTGGGGGCTGCCAGGGACAGACAGCTCAGCCCCCAGGAAACACAGCATCCTCCCTCCCTCCCTCCCTCCCTCCCTCCCCTCGGTGCCTCAGGAGCACTGATAAGGAGTAATGAACAGCAGCTCCTGCTGCTCTCCACCAGCACTGCACCAAAATGATCCATGGCTTTGCCAGAGGGAGAAACACTTCCAGTTTTTCTGTGTTTGTCCAGCTGTGTTTGCACAATCCCGTGGCCTCGGGGCACATTGGCATCACTGCTGGTGGTGGGAAATACTCGTGATAAATGTGGGAGTTATGGAGGATGCTGTGCAGTTGAGCCCTCTAGAAGGAATAATGTGCACTGTGCTGGATTAACAAAACTTGGAATAACAAGTTTTAAAGGTGAAACTGGCCACTGGTTTTGGCCATCAATTAACTTTTTTTTTCCATGAGTATCTGGAGAAGTTCCTTTTATTTTTCCACACACAGGTAAGGCAGAACAGAACTTAGTAGTAGTCCTTTAGTGAGACTGATCCTACATTTGGTTTATCGTAAAGGATGTCTGGGCTTGGCAGAGGATGAAATAAGTGCCTTAATTTTTCACTTGCTGCTCTCCCATTAGACTCATTTCACATCGTTAACTGTTTGCCAGCCGATTTCACAGGATTGCTTGCTTTGTCAGTGATTTCTGCAGTGTTTCAGTCATTCCATTTTGTCATTTTTATTTGCTGTCATGACTGCTGTTGTCAGAGGAGGGCCATGCTGAAGTGCCATGAAGTAAGTGCCAACCATAAAGCATGGACTATTCTGTTGTACATTCTGCTGCTTTTTAATGCTCACTCATTGTTATTGCATTTCAGTGACTTTGGTGGTGACTGTGTTTCTCACAGTGCAGTGTGGATTAGATCATCCTAATCCAGAAATGGTAGCCATCCTAAAATGGGACCTAGGATGTCATCTCAAGGTGAAATAAAAGCCACATTCATCAGAGGAGTACTCAGAAAATATGTTGGTAACATGACCACATAAGACCAGATTCCTGAACGTCTCTGGGCACCTAAACAAGGGGCAGGACTTCTCAGATACGGCCAGATTCTGCTAGGTTTTGGGAGGGGGAGGGGTGGGATGATTCATACAGTTTTAGACACTTGTGTGAGGCTAAAAGCAAAGACAAACCAGCCCGTGTGGTCATCTTCTGTCCTTGAAAGCTGCAGGACTCCCCCCGTTCTCCTTCCAGCTTCCCTTTTCCCTGCAGCTATGCAAGCAGAGAGGGCTGAGGCTGCCTCCTGGCCCAGCACCTTCCCCTTCCTGCTGCTTTCCAGACGTTTCACGTGGAAACTCCTGCTCCTGCGCAGACAGACTCCCACAGACCTTCATGATTGTTCCTCACTGGCAGCAGACACCGAGCATCTCTCAGCTCTCCTGCCCAAAATAACACCGTGGTGAGGAGCTCTGGATCCTGCCAGTCATCACATCAGCCCTTGCCCTTCACCTGCCCCCAAAACAGACATTTCTTAGCTTACTTTCTGCCATGCGCTTTGCCTCTCACAACAAAGTAAAAATATTAAGAGGTGAAGGCAAAGTTTGGGGGTTGTGCAGCCTCCAAGATCTGTAACAATTTAATTTCTTTCAGCACCCCTATACAGCGACTCCACTTGTTGATCCTCTTGGTTTTTAAGATGTTTTCCTTTGATACAGTGGAAAAGCTGTGTCAGAACCAGCAAGTCTTTTGGAAAGTTCTAGGGTAAAACAGCTCCCAGGAGCTGAGAATAATGTGGGGTTTTGTTTTCCATGGAGCTGGTGCACTGATTTGCTTCTGATATTAAGTTAACAGTAAATTTGAATCTTGCAAATATAATTTAAAATTTAAAAGAATTTCTTGCCTACAAACCGTGCTGATAGCTTTTATACTTGGAGGCCACATGGTTGTGACATATAGGTTATATATTTTGATTTTAATATGAGGCAACATAATGGGCATTGCAATCAGTGCAGACTCGCAGCAGCAAATGTTTATAAATTACCACCATATGCTGATTCTAATAGAGCAAATTTTATTTAAAATAATTATCGGACTTTTCCCCTTTTTTTAAAATGAAATTTGGGGTTTGGCAGGTTTAATATGGATTTAACATGATAAGGATAACAGATGATCAAATAAGGCATAAGAAATTGCTCTGATTAAAAATCTGGAAACCCCATAACACAACAAACCTTGCCTGCTCTCCAGCTGGAATGTGCTTGCTCCTTATTGACCAGGGTACCAATCAACCATAAAATGCAAGACAGATGATGGTTTCAAGGCTGTGTCTGCACCCCAGATTGTGTGGGAGATGTCATAAATTATAATTTAGGATGCATAGGAGATACATTAATATCCTTAGGTTTTTTTCCCTTGGATTGCAATTACAGTGCAGCATGAAAGAATGGAGTTGATATGACAGGTGGAAAAGGGGGAAAGGAACATGGGAAGATAATCTTTGAGAGAAAGGCATGGAACTGAAAGCCTGGAAGTGCTTCAGCAGACTTCCCTGAGCTTCACCAGGGCTGTGCCTGCGCCACGAGAGCTGAGCCCTCACATGGCTGCAGACTGAGCTGCTGTGGAAACCTCTGCAGTCAGCTAAAATTTAAAAAAAAATCTTATCACTATCCCAGAGTTTTGCTTTAATGATCAGCAGCCCTGAACCTCTAGCTTGGAAAAAGCAAGATGCTCTCAGACCTGCTGCTGCTGCTTGCAGCCGTGTGGAGCCGGTGCTTTGATCCAGGCTGACAGGAAGCAAAGGACCAGGATGCCTGGGATGCTTTACTCACCCTGGGTATTCCTGCCCGTGGGGCTGGGAAAGTTAGGGAACACCAGCCAAGGAGTACTTCAAATAAGAGCACAGCATTTACTTTTGGGGGGCTTGTTCACTGTCTTAGCATCCTTTATTTAAAGGAAGAGTGACAGTAATTTCCTGGACAAGGCTGGGCAGGGAGTCTTTAAGAGGAGCAGTCTGCAGGAGAAGCAGCAAAAGTGAGTTGCAAAGCACTGAGCCTGCAGCTGTCAGTCAAGCACTAGAAATTATCTTCCATCACCTGGAATAAAAGAAGATGGATTTTCATCATCCATTTGATCTTGTCACAATGAGTGTGAATACAAAACTCTAATTTCTAGTATTTGCAAGACAGGAAAGTTAAGTAGAAGGGTGATTGCAGGTAAAGATCAGGGATTCATTTCCCTATTTATACAAAGCTCATTCTTGCCATCTCTAGGATAGCACTGCCCCAACCTTTTTCAAAGCAGGCTTTTTGTTAGTTTTAAATTATATCATGCCTTAGTAATGAGCATGAGTCTTCTAATGCTGAGGTAAAGGAGGTGGAAATAACTTGCTCCCCTTGGTTAGCAGAATTTAATAGTCTCTTGCCACAGACTTTTTATTGGTAAGAATGCTTAGCTCCAGCCCTGGAAGGCAATGAGAGCCATTAGGCGCCAAAAACATCACAGGAAACACTCAGAACCTTGCCAAGTGTTTCCTTTCTTTGTTAAATTACAAAGCCATAAGTGCTGGAAGCATTGTTCCTACTGGGTTTTAAGTGAAGTACCAATCTTCCAAAGAGATCCCCCGTTCCCATTGAAATGCATGGAGCAGCCTGCGGGAAATCAGTGGGAACGTTGGTGTGAATTAGATGTGTGTTCTCCCAAAAGTTATTCTCGATGCTCTTCTCGTGGCAGGGAGCTTTATTTGAATAAAATAAACCTGCCGAGACGGGAGCAGGAGCATCGGTGTGGCAGAGCTGCACTTCCCTGGGCTCCGGGTTGGTGGTGAAGTGCCAAAGCCGCAGGGGTGACTCAAGGAACACTCTCAGGGCTCTCCACAGCCAGGGAGCCACTGTCACCAGCTCAGGGCTGCAGTGGGGGAGGAGGGGATGAATAACCTCTTTGTTAGTACTGCCCCATGTTGCCATCACCCTGCTTTTCCTTCAGCTTCTTGAGATCTTTTCTGCACAGCAGGGAATCTGCTGGATTCATGGAAGCATTTCCATCTGACATCATGCACCCAAGCCATCCTCAGTTCTGCCCAGGCAGGCCAGGCCAGGCCTGGGGACAGTGTGGCACTCAGAAACAGAGGGCTTCTGTCAGGGTCTGCACTGGAAATCTCAGTACAGCATCAGCCACGTCATCCTCTGGACTCCATGGCATTGCTTCCAGGATAAATAAACCCTTCCTTTGGTCTGCAAGTGCTTTAAATTAGTTGTCTGAAGGTTTCCCCAGTTGGCAGGTTATTTCTGAAGTGAAGAATGCTGGAGCTCCAGGCACCCCAGGGCTCTGTGGAGCGTCCTGAAGCGCACGCTGACCGGCAGGCTCTTCCCGTGGGAATAAGGGCTGTGGGGTCAAACCTCCGATGACATGAACAGACCCAAACCTTCTAAATTTGTTTCTGTAGCCAGTAGGCAGAAGCAGAGGGTCGTGTTCCCTGTCAGGCTGGGCATCAGAGCGAGCCTCTCAGCGAGGTTCATGCCTGCTTCATTCGTAACCTGAATCTCATTTTCTTTGGGCAGAACTTGATCCCTCCATACATCACCTCCAGTAATGCACAGGAACAAGAATTTTGTCTCCTTAATTTTATAGTGAAACTGCCAGAGTATAATTTCTCCGTGGAAGGAAATAGACACTGAGACGTTTTAGGCACCTTAGAAGGACTGTTGTATGTTTAAAGCATGGATAGAAAGGGAAATAAGAGCAGCTTGTTCTATAAACAAAAGTGCTACAAACATTCTGCAAAATTCACTGATTGAAGCCCAAAGATCCAAAATCCACTGCTCCTGAAACTTTCCACAGCTACAGTTATTAGCTATGTTATGTGTAAAGCCAGAACTGAAGGATTCCAGCCCTCCACGTGGCAAAGGGAAGATAACTCCTGGTCGTGCTTCCCAGGGAGCACAGAGTGCTCGTGTGCTCGTTCCACTCAGCGTTTCTCATTTAACCAGGAGTTAATTTGGTATTAAAAAGGGAGAGAAAGTGCTCTGGAAGGTGTTTTTTCCTGGGCTGTTCATAAGCAAAGGTTTTATCTTTAACTATGGCTTACCATTGGTGCTGGTTTTCTGGGAAAAAGTTAATGATACAATTTTTGTACTTTTAGTGAGAATGTGAAACTACCCAGGCATTGCCATGCCGTAGTTGCCATGTGCTGATGGGGCCATCCTGGTGGCCAGCAGCTCTAACTGTGCCTGTCTGTTTGCAATTGCAGGAGCACGGAAGTCATGAGTACTGTCTCAGGTACACGAAGTACAACAATCACTTTCACTGTCCGACCCGGAGCCAGCCAGCCGATCACACTGCAGAGCAGGTCCCCAGACTATGACAGCAGGACCTCAGGAGCAAGGCACGCTCCCAGCCCTGTGGTTTCACCAACAGAGATTAATAAAGACATCCTGCCTGCTCCTCTGACTGCTTCTGCTTCAGCCTCATCTCCTTCTCCAACTCTGTCCGATGTATTTAGCCTACCCAGCCAGCCCCCTTCTGGGGACTTATTTGGCTTGACCACAGGGCGCAGCAGGTCTCCTTCTCCCTCAATATTACAACAGCCAATCTCAAATAAGCCTTTTACAACTAAGCCTGTCCACCTGTGGACTAAACCAGATGTGGCAGATTGGTTGGAAAGTCTAAACTTAGGTGAACATAAAGAAACATTTATGGACAATGAAATAGATGGCACACATTTACCAAATCTACAGAAGGAAGATCTGATAGACCTTGGAGTGACTAGAGTTGGGCACAGAATGAACATAGAAAGAGCTTTGAAGCAGCTGCTGGACAGATAAGAATAGCTATTTTGCCTCACAAACTTCTGTTGATAACTAGAGATGGGCTGGTACTGACATACCCCAAATGCCNGTGGGAAAACAGATGAATTCCTGGTACTCAGGTGATGCAGACTGTCTGCTACATGCCCAAACACAAACCTAAAGATGCTAAAGAAGTGTGGCCATTTTATTTCAAAGGTGTGGAGAGATGTGAGAGAGAGACAATTGTTAACTTTAAAACTCTTGATACTGCCCTTGGCTGGGACTGTCGTGTGACGATTTTCTTTTAAAATTGCAAACGTTTCAGGGCTTCTTTTACTGAAAGAAAAAAAAAAAGAAGAATTGCATTTTGTTTTATTCTCTTTTTGACATTCAATCTCCAAGCAGGCTTCCTTCCCCAGCCCTTGGTCCATTTTAAGAGGACAGGTTGCTCCATTACCACTCAAACCCAGTTTTATCAGTAGCAGGGATATTGAGGTGGGCACAGGGGTTCATATTCCTCTTTTTTTACTGGCACAGCTCCCTGATCTGTTGGCAGTGAAGCTGGTTGTTCTGCTGGAGTGAGTCCAAAGGTAACCTTGCTCTGTTTTACCTGGTATTTCTTTATTTCTGCAGTGGTATTTAGCACTCTTCCAAGGTGGCAGAACAAGTTCAGTGCACGCTCCGTCGACGTGGCCTGTAGGACGGTGCGGACGTTGAGTAAAGGCTGAGGAGGGACCACACTTAGAGGTACAGCAAAGTGAAGCTAGTTTGAACCTGAGACCCCCAGTTCTCAACCAGCTCAACTGCTGCTGAGTCAAAATATGAACTCCACAAGCCAGGACAGGCTTTGGTGTGCAGGAGGCTTTGGGACTTGACAGTGGGACACTGGGAGAGGCTGAGCCCTGAGAGGTGCTGTTTGATTCAGTGAGTGGTAAGTGCCTGGGTATTTTGAACAGCAGGCTGAGAAGGAAGGAGAAGAGAGATGAATGTTCCCATTGAAGTCAGTGGGAAGTGTGCCAGGATCTGAAGTGAGAGAGGGATTTCAGCCTGTTAGGAATGGAAATGCTTCAGCTGCTTGAGAGGAGGCAGAGAGGTGATGCCAAGATGGAAAGAGCTGTCGAGTGTCTCAGGGTGCGCGCGTTCTGAGAGCCAGGAGGGCTGGGGAGGGATCCAGGCTCTCATTTTATCACTGCTGGCAGGAACTGGCTCTGGACAAGGACAGGGGGCCGGGCACTGGCCCCCAGCCCATTCCTGGGCACGAGAGGTGGGAGCACCCTGCCAGAATCCAGGGCTGGGAGTGGGGGCAGAGAGAACTTTCTGGGAGACTTCCGTCAGCAGGGGAGAAACACCCATGGCTGGTTCACATGGCTTTGTTTGGAAAAAAAAAAATTTTTTTTTTTTTTTCAACTTTCAAGTTAACAAGTCTCTCTCTGCATGTTTGAACTCTCCCTTGTAATTAACACCTCTGAATATCTGTGAGTTTTGTAGGACTTTCTGGGCAGAATATTCAAGATGTTCGAGGTGGGTAAATTAGGTGTGGATGGCTAAACTGCCTCCCTACCAAACTTTCAGGTTCCCTTACATTTTGCAAGGTACCTGAACTTTCTTTCCTTGATATGGTCCTTGATATGGTCCAGCCTATCTCTAATTTTTTTATTATTGTGATTATTTTTTGCTCACAAACAAGTGTCTAATTAGGTCTGCAACAGCCCTAGTATGAGTACATAAAGTTTAGCATTTTAAATATCTTTCTTTACTGCAAGTTTAAATAGTTGTACAGATAGTTTATAAGCACAATATTTTAAGAAAATAAGTGGCTGGTCTACTGGGCAGCCTTTGTGCCACTTCAGTGCTAGGAAGTTAAAAACAGAAAAAAAACAAACAAAAAAAAGAAAAAAAAAAGAAATAAACTTTTTGTGGTTTACTACTATTTCTGTGGAATAATTATAAAGTCTTGACCTTTTTAAAATCAACCTCATTTGGATGCATCTGAACCAGCAGAGCTGTGTTATATTTTCTATCTTTGCTAGAACTTCTACAGAGGAGGATGAATATTTCTTCAAAAGTGGTTACAGTTACCAACGCATTGGAAACTCATAAAAATCAACTTATTTAAGCCTCCTGCCCCCTTTATGGAACAGCAAATCTTTTGACTTAACATCTGTTACTGCTCTCTGTTTGTATTTGGGGAGTTCCAAGGAACATTGTAACAAAAAGGAAGCACTGAGGCGTTTTGCTGTCGAGGAGTGCTGAGTTTTTCCATGGGAGGTGTAGAAATTGGCAGTTCCACTCAGATAGGTCGATGCAGGCAACTTGAGGCCATCACACACTTTAAGAAGTGAAAAAACAAAAAGGTAATTTAGCCATCATTTGTCTTCCATTTGGTGATATGACAGAATTCAGTAAATAAACCACTGATGCCATGCTCTCTTTTTTTTTTTTTTTAAATTTTTTTGTTGTTGTTTCTTTGGGTACAGTTGCTATTACCTCTATAACACGTGCCAGAAGTACGTTAGGAAATAAATACAGTAGTAAAAGAAAAAAAACGTAGAAGTTGACTTTTAAAGCTGCTTATTTTTTTTTTGGGATCACGACCTTCCTCGTGGTTGAACTTGCCCCGAGCAAGCACTGACACACCCAGTAAGTCCCGGGTGAGATCGTCCCTTCCTCACACAGGAGTGGCTCCTGCTCGTGCATCTCTTCAGGTTCTCCAAGAGCAGGCACGAAACGAGCGGATGGGAGCAGGTGGGAGAGCTGTAAGGGAATAGTTTTCATTTTTCACGTTGCGTCCCGTGAAGCAGAAAGGTGAGGAGACCCGAGGGGACCTGCTTGGACCACCAGAACGCACCTCTGCCAAGTCGAGTTCGGTCTCCAGCTCTGAGGGGTGGTTTGAAACAAACAAACAAACAAACAAAAAA
>WAAG01013831.1:1990-26494 GCA_013390105.1 Tichodroma muraria | reverse complement strand
CTCCCCCCTCTCCCGGGGAAAAAAAAAAAAAAAAAAAAAAAAAAAAAAAAAGTTCGGTTGATTCTTGCTATAGAAAATGTATTTAAATTAAAAATCAGCAGCCAACAGCAGACTGGACAGCTGCAGCTGTCTCATGACTGAGAATTTCTCCACTCCATGCAGCCTTCTCCACGAGGTGAGGCAATCCATGAATAACAAGTAGCATTAATCATCATCAGCATTAAAGAATCAAAAAAAGGCTGTTGGGATTTTCTTCCTCGGTGCACCGAGCGCCAGATTCCCAGAGAAGTTCAGCACTGGAACTGTAAAATCTGGACAGCAAGGCAGGACCTTCCTGCTTTGGGAATGACCCACTCTGCCAGGAACAAGAGCAGAACAGCTTTAAAGGGATGGAAAAGTTTATTTTATGTAATCCATGCCTGTGTTTGCAAGAGCACTCAGTGCCCTGCTGCCACCAGCATTCCCAAAATCCAGGAGCAGCCACAAACCCTGCAGCCCACTGGTGTTTTTAGCAGAAGTAACAGGCACATAAAACAAAAGACAAAGCTGAGCCTGAGATTTTTCAAAAGAAAATTATTTAAAAAAAAAAAATATTCCATGCAAATGGTTCAAAAAGTTTATTGAATATTTAATTTACAAAAATCATATCCCTATGAGGTGTTCTATGCAAAATTGGGTAAAATAAACTGCTTATAAAACCCAACCCTAGTAATGCAAATACAACACAGATATGAGACCATGGAAAGGAGAAAAAAAATAGTAATAATAATCATGACACACATGTGACATTCAGGAAGGATTGTCCCAACCATCCAAGAACTGGTTCAACATGATACCTTCTCCCTTGATACTCTGTACATTTCATCATTTTGTACAGGCCTTCCATATTCCATTGCTCCAAATTTAGAGTTGATAAGAAGTCTTCGCCTTCTTTCTTGGCTGCTACAAGAGATTTACCATTTTCCTTTTGATCAGAAGGTGGAAACAGACAGTACAGACACTGAACATGTGCACTACTGGATGCAACTTGCTATCTTTGGTAGGGACCCTAAATCTGCAGTGGTCAGCTTTCTAGAGTGATGGGAATTTCAGTTTTGGCAATAAAAACAAAACCAAAAACTAAAACCAAATCGATTTAATTGTGTTGTTTAGTAGAACAGTACTGGCAGTTTCTGTTGAACATACAAAAAAAAGTCTCTTGTCTGGTTTAAAAATGGAGATCATTTACATGGGTTTCAAATCCAATGATTAACATTCCTTGACTCGAAAATGGTTCCATAAAATGCCACTGCTGCACAGCAGGCCCTTCTTGTGTGAGCATGGCTGCACTGCACACAGAACACAGCTGCAATCCCACCCCTCCAGCCTTTTCCTCCCATTTAAAGCAATGGGAATATTCCTGCAGATCTGGATGCCAGTTTCCTTCTGAATAAGCAGGAATCTCCTTGGGTGACTTAACACTTGCACAGTAACTTTTCCAAATTTTCCTGGGGAAAGAGGAGGGTGAAGCAAAAACAAAAGAGTGAAGGAATTTGGGACAATCAGTGCTAGAGAGTTTGCAGCCCTCCTCTGGGATGACAAGAGCAGGAGGAGCAGGACCAAGAAAAAATAATTTAAAAAGAAGAAAAAATTAATTCAAGAGTCAAGGAACACCATTTTAAAAGAGAAGGAAAAAGTACCAGACTGTTTCCTTCATGACATTACTATTCCATAAATATTGGACAGTATTTGAAACTGCCATTAGCTGCAACCTTCAAACATTTTCTTTTGTTTTTTTCAAGCACTATCTGGAAAAGAAAGGAAAAAAAGGAAAGAAAAAAGAAAAGGAAAAAAAAGAAAAGGGAAAAAAAACCCAACTCTGCACCTCCCCAGTCCTCCCCACTTGGTGGAAATGCAAACAGCCTGCACAGCCACGACTTTCTCAGCTGTAAATGCTTAGTGGAAGACTAACTAGACTCGAACACTTGACTAAATCTGCTCACTTAGGAGTAAAACATGCAATATTACAGCAGACAGCTACCTGTCCTCCAAAAGGCTTGGCTAATTTGGCAGAGAAGAAACGTTTCCAGATGAAAAAAAAAAAAAACCAATCCCAAGAGCCTCGGTGAAAGACGGAGTAGTTACAATACATTAGCGGTTCCTGTGGCATCAACGTTTTAAAAAGCATCAGCAAAGTATTAAATATAAAAGCCATATGCATATACCCCCTCCATCCTCGGGAAAGGCTCGTGGCCTGTCTGTAGTGTGTGAAGTGGTGCGTGGGCCGGGGAGTTAAGGCATGAGCAGCAGCAGGAGTCCCTACTGCCGGAGCTCCACGTAGTTGGCGGGGAAGAGGCCGTAGCGGCCCTTGCAGACCCCTCTCCACCAGCCGTCGTCGATCATCTCGATGTTGGTGATGATGTCGTCGGGGTCGAAGGAGATCTCGTCGTCACCCGCTGCAGGGAGAGCCCAGCAGGGTCAGCACCCGCACGGCCGAGGGCTCGCAACAGCCCCGGCACTCGGGTCAAAGAGCTTTCTGGAAACTCCCGCCACTCCCACGAACCGCGCGCGGTAATTTTCGATCCGCGCTCTTGTTAACCCCCCCAAATCCCCGACTTTTCATTTGCCACCACAAGAGACATAAAAAGGCAAAGGAAAAATCCAGAGTTCTCTCGTGCAGAACAGAATTTTCAAAGCCAAAGGGTGAAAACAAGAGCTTTGCTCACCAGCTTGGTAATCATAAAGGGCTATGGCTGTGATCCCAAGTTCATTTTCATACTCATCATACGCATTTTCTTCTGAAGAGAGGAGAGGAGAACAATTAAAACATGAAGTACATCGTCACCCTCAGCTCTTTTCTGTGGTGCTACTCCTTCAGTTGCACTGCTAAGCCACACAGGAAGCAGGCAACAACCCATGCTAGGTTTCAGCAGTGCTGCCATTCCTTCTGCATGGACTTTTTTCCTCAATCACACACAACTGAAGCATGAAAAGAAGCATTTACAAGAGACACTGAGTACAGGACTAAATGAAACCAATCAGCCCTGTACTGCTTCTGTAAAATGTGACAGGACAGCTCGGCTCGAGATCACTGTGTAAGAGGTGGTGCATGCTGGGGGGGCAGAGAGGGGCCTGTTTAAAATTCCCAGGTTTTTGTACCAGAGAAGGTTCATCCTTCACAGCTCATTTAGTAACCAGAAGAGGTGAGAAAAAAACCCAGGAATTCAAAAGAATCTTACTCTTACAGTTTCATAGATCCCTACTCCACTCCCTCACAGGCACAGAACCCAACACATCAACTTCAAGCTCTAAGAATTGTTGATTGGTGTTTTTGCCGGCGTGGCACACGTTTAATCTCCAGCTCGGTGCTTTCTTCTCATATTGAGCTACATTCCATGGGGTGGGAATGGTTACCCGCGAATTTCTTTTTGAAGTGAGACCCTAGAGAGCACTGTAATTACTCCAACATCATCTCACAAAAGTTAACTAACTTCAACACCTTGCTGCAGCCATTTATTAATTTCCTAATTAAAGCCTGTTGGTGGGGAATGTAGGAAACCTCATCGGACCGAGAGTTTAGCAAACCAGGACAGCGCGCTATCAGCACAACTGCTCTTTAAGCTCTTGCACAAAGAAATAATCCTTATCCTAAAGGGTTTGCTGTGAGACACAAACCTGCTTGGTAGTGCTCTGCTGCTCCTGCCACCTCATAGACAGTCTCAGGCTCGTACTCCGCCTCCCGCTGGCTCACTGCTTCCTGGTAGTCCGGCTGTGCCGCTTTGTAGCCGGCCTCTGGCTCCCGGGCAGCAGGGTAGGATGGGCTGGAGCTCTTGTAGGCTGACCCTGCTTCGTAGGAAACTGCATCCTGCAGGAAGACAGGGGAGCTCCGTCAGGGCTTTGTTCAGAGGTTCCCGTGCTCAGGATGAAAGCCCACGTCCCAGAGGGGATCCCAACAAACCTCATAGACCGGGCTGGAGGGTGCCTTCTGCTCGGCCACCTGCGTGACAGGAGAGGGTGGTGGGGTCTGCTTCTTGGCTTTAGCTTGCTCCTAAACCCAGGAGAAAGGAACACTTCAGTGCAGTTCAGCCACTGGTGAGGTGACCAAGACACAACCCTCCAGAACGAAGGACAGGCAGCGCATCCTGCAATGAACTGCTGTGGTCAGAGGAGGACTGGGCTGGCTGGGCCAACCACATCACTGGAAGTGCAGCACAGCAGAGGAGAAAAAAGGGAAGAAACAAAATCCCCATGGCACATAAGCATGCCTGTGTTTAAAAACAGAGCCCCGGAGTTGTTTGGCCCATCTCCAGAGGAGCTGCACGGTTTTGGTGCTCAGTGTATTCATTCTGCTCATCAGCTGGCTGGGCCTCACGTCCCATTTCAGCCTGAGTTTAAAGAACCTGAAGCCCACACACGTCCTGGGTGCACAACTGATGAACCACCTTTGATGAGGAATGGTTGTGCAAGCTCTGGCAGGTCTGCAAAACATGCTGCCAGGGCAAAGGACTGAACAGCTCGGACAAAAGTGTGTCCTATACAGTGACAGTCAGGATTCCAACGTTCAGAGGAGTTAAGAGATGTGGTAGAAATGAAAGCGGTATTGATTTGTGTTCTGTGACACAAAGCATGTGGATCTGTTCTGGCACTCAAGTGCTTCATGCTGTGCTAGCCCACCTGTGAATCACAGGGCAATTCCACAATCATTGGAAAGCCACTCATCAGGGAGCCAGGACATCGAAGTGCAAGAAATGCCGTGTTGCTCAAATGACACAAAACAAGGTAACTATTTCAACAAGTAACTTTCATTTTGCATCTCTTTACCACAGGGGAAAAGAAAACCATGAATCCAGGGCCAAACTGTCTTCTTCACTGAAAAAAAGGAGGAGAGGATGTGTGCAATGGGGATCTGTGCTCTCCAGTAGTTTAGGCCCATCAAGCTGTAACACCCCAGAGGATTCTCAGGAGAAATGGCAGTACAGAGATTTAGTGGTAGGACTCTGTTGCAAAAAATTCTTCCTTTCCTTTGCTTGTCACAGCTCAGAAAAAAAGTACATCTAACAAAGAAAGCAAAGTGTGTCTTGAGAGCAGAGCCAGCTTTGAAGACAATTCAAAGCTTAGCGCTGTGCTTCCTGGAAAAACTCTCTCCTGATGCAAACCCTCCCCCACTTTTAACTCCTGTGCTACAGATACAAAAGATAAAAAGGCACCAGCAAAGTGATTATTAGAAGTCAAACCTCAGTTTGGGAACAAATTAAGCAGTATCAATCCATTAATGATGGCAAACGTGGCAACAGTTTGACTAATTTGTCCTAGGAAATGGGACTGCAATCCAGCTTATAGTTTAGGCCAGACACAGCATAATTGCCATCAAACATTTAAATTGCATGGTTCTCCTCAGGTTGGCTTTTGTTCCACAGTGAAATGATGAGGCAGCATTGACTCAACCCAGGCATCAAAGCAGAGCTCCCTGAGCACCCTTTGCCTGTGTGACATTTGTGAGAAGCAAACCAGAATGAGGATTACCAGCAACCAGGGCTCTGGGAGGAATGCAGTCCATATGTACATTCCCTCTGTGGGAGTGTGCACGCCCACATATCCTCTGTAAGGGAGGCTTTATCTTTCTGTGTGAAGAAGTTCACTGACAGAAATAAAGTTCACTCCACTCAGAGTCCATCCCTGTCCTCTGCACCCTCTGTGGACGGTGTGGATCACATCCCTGCCCTCCCCCTGCTCAGCCTGGGAGCAAGGGGCAGTGCCAGCAGAGCCATTCCAGTTCCCCTCAACCTCATCCCCCCTCCTCTCCTTGTGTCTTGCAGAATCCCACAATTAACCACGGAGATGTTCAGGCTGTAAGAACATTAATCATCTGGTTACAGGGAAATTTAAATACCAGCTTTGGGGGAAAAGAACTTCAAATGTGTCCAGGCAACAGAATCTTTGATGAAGCACAAGAAAAAAATCCAGCAAAATGGCTTGGATTTAACCCACACTTACAGCAAAAATGCCAGTAGAGAAATAATGTAATTTCTGAGATAACAAAGTAATTAAAAAAAAAGAGCAATTAAAGTCCCTTCCAATCTAAACTGTTCCATGACCTCTTCCTCTGCCAGCATAGTAAAGGAACCCCAGGAGTGCTTGGGGGAAGGTATTAAGGTCCACATAGAGGAAAGGCAGCATTAGAATGATGCACAGAAGATGAGCTCCTATTCAGCTCGTGATACATTTCTGCAGTGAGCACATGTTCACACTGCACATCGTGATGCCATAAGGCAAAATAGGTGATGAGCTGAGAGAAAAAAGGGGAAACAAGGAAAAATAAAAAATAAAAGCAATCACTTTAGAGGAAAAGAGCCTACCAGGCACTCGTTTGTACTCTCAAAACAAATTAATTACATCAAGCCTTAGTCTCCTCTAATATGAACTAATACAAATATGCAAATTCCATAAAGCAGATAAGATGCAGCTTCTGACTGAACATGTCCTGGAACTATCTTGCTTATGAATAACACAAAAATTACAAAACTTTTATCCATGCCAATGCAAAATCAATTTTTTTAATTCCCTAAGATTTAATTGATATTTGGAAGATTATCTGCTCCTAATCTCCTGGCCGGGTGCTATACCACCTCCATTTCCCAAAACACTGATCCCAAAGGAACAGCATCACCAGCTCTCACCACGGGGTTAAACTTCTTGAACATGCAGGGCCTTTTGGGGACCACAGAGCTCTCCCCTCATGAGCTCCTCTGTGCCCAGAGGGAATGTGGGACTGCCAAAAGGCAGAAGTACAGGAGGAAAAGGCCAGGCTGGAGTCAAACATAGCTGAAGCACAGGCACAAACACACACTTCGAGCTTAAAGGCCAGCTGGAAAGAAGGAACCTTCTCTCAAAGATTCCTTTTCCTCCCAGCATTGCATTCAAAGCAGGCTGCTCCAATGGGATTTGAAACTTACTGACCTCCAGTTTCCTCCGAGCCTCCTCCTGTTCCTGCTTCTCCCTGGCCATTCTTTGGGCTCTCTCAGCTTCTGCCTTCCTCTGGTCTTCCTGCTCTTTCTCCTTGGCCAGGTTCTCAAACTTAGCTCGGATGCTGCTTGTTTGATTGGCAACTGTAACATGGAAAAGAAGTCAAATCATGTCTCAGGTTCTATATAATAGTAGACTGGAATGAGTTTTTGCTACAAATTTCTGCTTTTCTGCCCTCTGAGTTTATAGTTCAGTCAGAGAAGTCCTTCTATTCCTCTTTCTTCCTCCTCCTTCCCAGCTCAAACCTCTTGAGCACCTTATTTCTCTTTCAAAAAACCTCTGTAATGCTTCTCACTCCTCTCCTTCATGGTACAGCCCCCATCACTGCCCTACACAGTTTATTCTCCCTTATTCCTTCCTTACTCTCACGCTTTTTATTCTCCCTTAACTCTGATGAGCCTCAAGTGAAAAAAACAAACTGGAACAAAGCAAAACCTCTAAAGGAGGGAGGGAGAGTATGTGAGATTGCTAAAGAGCTGCAAATACAGCAGTTCTCTCTGGATGACCCTTACTCAGCACTACTACATCAATATCCCAGGATTCTGGACATTATCATCTCCAAAGAAAGGATTTGGGGCCAATGCCTTACCAGCTTCTACTGGCTTGGTTTTCTGATAAGTTGATGTTGGTTTCTCAATATCTTCAAAAGTTGCTGCATTCTATCAGTAAGGACAAAAAGGATACATTTAAAAACCCCACAAATTCATGAAGATGTTCAAACAGCCTCAATCTGAGCTATTTTAATGTGATTCTGTCCCTAAGGCTTTTAGCAGAACATCAAAACCAAATCAGGAAGGATCAAAACTTGACAAACAGACTAATCCTTCCTGCGAGTCAAGCTAGAAAGAACTAATCTTCAGGGGCAGTTCTAAACACATCAAAATCCTATTAACTAAAAATAAAAAAGTTTATGAGTGACTCATCAGAACTAAAAACAAGGCAATAAACATACATTGTGTAGCTGTTGTTGTTCTAATCCACATAAGCTGGCATCAGCTCTGTGTGTATAAATTTGCTTTTTAAAGGTTTAGAAAAGCACAAAACTCTGCCCTTAGACTGGAGTAGTGTCCAGAAATAGAGAACCGAGCAGCACAGATCTAACCAGGCTGTTCTGCCTGGTCAAAGTCATGGGCCTTTGAAGCAACTTACCTTGTCCATCCGATCTTTCTGAACACCATACTTCCCTCCAAATCCTTTGGAATAATCTAAAAGCAGGACAAGAAGGGTCAGGGGAGTTGGGTGCCCCTCCCGCCTTGCTGCCAAGTGCAAACAGCCACCTCAGGTGCAAAGAGCCATTTCAGCTGCATGCAGAGCCACAGTGACAGCCACCAGAGAAAATGCAACTCAGCTTTGATGCAGAGAGGACACAGAAGCCCAGGAGCCCTTGAACACCAGCAGACGACAGACTGTGGGCCACATGCATTCCCTGAGTCAACACGAAGCTGAGGACTGGACAGGTATCAAGCAAGGAGTAAGGGAGGAGCCCTCCTGATGCATCACTTCTGTAACACAGCCTTTGACAGCACCAATTCTGAGCCCTCTGCAGGAATCAGGGAGCCTGAGCCATTTTGCTTTGCTCAAAAGGAGTCTTCGGTGACCACAGAGGTGTTTTGGTTTGGTTTTTTTAACTCTTTGTGAATGGCAGGAAAATGTAACAAACATCTCATTCCAGTGGGTTTGGTAGTGATACCCAGCAGGTGAACATTAAAGCCACTGGTGATAGCTCCTGCTCTACACATGGAAAGGGGCAACTGCACAGGCCAGCTTTATAGCTGCCTAAAGCAACTCAGCAGCACACAAACGGCGTGGCTGTGCTAGCCCACACCAGCCCTGAGCTGCACACTCTTCCTCCCTGCTGGTGCTGCCCTCAGCGCCTGTCACACTCCCAAATTCACTCACCAGTGACACTGATAAACTCAACAAACAAACCCAGACAGGAGGGGGTTCTGCTCTCAGAGGAATGTCTGAGGAGCACCAGAGCAGCACAACAACAGCAGCAAGAGCGTGTGGCTGGAAAAACACCTCTTTGTGGTGGCAGTGAGCTGTAGGAGTGTGCCCTTACACTGTCCATGTTTCCTATTCATCCCTGGAATACAACCCCTTCTCCTCTCAGCCCCCAAACCCTAGGCTCTCCCTGCCAGCCACTGCAGTGCTTGCACTTGGGCTCTAAAAGTCTGAATACGTGTCACTATAGCACAGGAAAATATCAGCTATCAACAAACAACCTAATTTTCTCCAGCTTTGTATGTATTTTCAGCCAGAATAAATACTACACTTACTTTTTCCTGCTCCAGACTCCTCACTTTAAGATAACGGAAAACCAGGAATTCATGGGTTGTACCCCAACTATTTCACAATGAATAAACAGCATTATAACAGCATTTGCTCACCCAAGAACCACAAACATTCCCTACTTCTTTCAAAGACTACAATCATTATAAAATGATCCTGCCACAGCCCATTGCTTGTTAATGGTTACGTGCATGGTCGTTATCTGAATAATTTTCCACCAATTTACCCAGGCAAAACTTTATATTTAGTCTCTAAAACTGACTTCATTAACATCATACTAACAATAATGTTGTTATCCCCCTGCATGTACAGCTATTAACTAATTCAGGATTTTGCAGAGCTGTTGACTAAACACTGGGTGTTTCCTGAACACAGGCTTGCTTTCGGTAATATTTTAAGGGTAAAATGAAGAAAACTGCTGGATCATGGAAGAACAGAAGCGCAAGAAAGTGTCTGCACATTCCTGGCGTTGATCTACTCAGAAAACTTATTTCAGACTGTGTGAGAAGTGGCTGCACTGGTAAGAAAGTAACAAGTGAAAACGGTGCCTTGTTGAGATTCATGCTTGGCTAGTTTCTCCTTGTAATCAAACCCCACAGCAGATGGGTCCTGCCTTTCTGTCTGTACACCAAATTTCCCTCCGAAACCACTCTTATAGTCTGAAAAAGCCACATGGGATACATTAAAACCAAGGCAGGTAAATAAAGAAGTTTAGTCAGAGACACTCAAAATAATTTTTGCAGTATTTTCAATTATCAGCAATTTTAGATGGTGAAAAAAAAAGAAATATCTCGACACTTCTGTAAAAGTAAACTGAAAAGTCTCAACTTGAAATGATTTATCAGATATATGAACACCATTCTGAAGTCACAGAAAAAAAGTATTTCTCGACATTTTTCATCCATATTGCCTAATGCACTTGCATTTGCTCAAAGGTATGAACACAGGCACACAGGTAATTTGTTCACCCAAACAAAACAAGAGATACAAGAGAATAAACAAAATAAACACCAAAACAGTACAAGAGAATCAAATGAGCTTCCTTCATCAGCGTGGTTAACATTTGTACAGAGAGCTGACTTTTAAAGAGGTGTAAAGATGGGCTCCACAGAGACCACCCTCCAGACATTCCTTAAAGGAAGGAGGAATGTTCCTGCTGCCACACAGCTTGGGGGAGAAAAAGGTTTCAGCTAAGACCATTCCCTACTGCTGCCTAGGGAACAGCCATTTACATATATACATACATATATTTATTTATAAATATATATATGTGTTAAAAAATGAGGGATAGCACAGAAAAAAAGGGCTTCAGGTAATCCTCTCACGACAGATCTGCTGGAACACCCAACAGAACAATATTTTGAGCGAGTTTTATTTTCATTATTTAAAAAATATTAATTGCTTTAAGTCAAGAGCAGTGACAGGCAGAGGGCTGAGGAGCAACAGCTGCATTTTACAGGAAGTTGTCATTTTTACTGGACACTAAGTATTTCACAGGAAGAGGTAGCCCACAGGCTAGGAAAAAGGACAGCATTTGGTTTTAGACTCTTCCTGCATGGAATCAGGGATATAAACAACAGAATCCAGAAGGGAAAATTTATTTGTGGAAAGCACAAAGGAATTCCTAACGTGGTGTTTGCACAGCTCAGCTGAAAAAGGAAAATAATCCAGGCTACTTGCAGGCTCATAAAGGGAGAATGAGCCCGGACTTTGGGGGGCTGGGTGTCAGCTGTGCCAAAGCTGCTCTGCAGCCACCAGTTCAACCAGTGACAGCAAAACCCAGACACAGGAAAGGAGCCTCACATCAGCTCCTGTGAGGCTGCGCCCAAGACACCAGGGCAGGGCTCACACAGGCAACAGGAGGTCAAAATGAGGGCAGGCAGAAAGAACAGCGAGGAACTGAGAGCTGATGTACCTTTCTGGGACTCGTGCAGCTGCACCTTCTCCTGGTGGTCCCAGCCAAGGGCACATTTGTCTTGTCTGTCTGTCTGCACGCCAAACTTGCCTCCAAAGCCCTTTACATAATCTGTGAAGTTTTCAGAAGACATTATTGTAATTCACAGCTGTAAAGTACATTTAGTTAAAAAAACAGGAATATGTTAGGGGATAAGCTGCCCTGTTAAATAATACATTCACTCGTTTAAGTGGATCCAAAATCTTCACGCACACAGGGCAAACACAGTTATCACAGAAAAAAACCCAAACAAACTAAAAAGTCCCCCAGAAAAACAAAAAAACAACAACAAAAAAATCAAACAAAAAACCCAAAGTACTTCTCCCAGGTTTAAAAGGGTCTGAGCTACTATTTTTAAAGAAGATAATAAAAACCTTTCTGTGATTCATGTTTTTCTGTTTTGCCTTGATATTCAAAGCCAACAGCACTTTTATCCACTTTGTCCTTGTCAACACCGTATTTTCCACCAAAGCCCTTGGAATAATCTAGAAATAAAAGGGAAGAGTTTTGTTCGTAAGTGTTCAGCAACAAAATCATCACCTTGAGAAACTGTGATAATCGGGGCTGCTAGCACTGCATCATGTTTTAAAAGAAGCACTGACATCCGCAGTTAAACTTGATTTCAGACACTGAAGTCAGAAATCCTTCCAAACACATTCTCCAGGATTGAAAACAAAATAACATTTTGTTGGGCAATACCAGCAATTCAGCTGCCTGACTCCTTGGTAAAATTCTGAAGACACTTAAAGTGAACTTCAAAACCCACGTCAGCAACAGCCTGGATGCTTTTAAACACCTCCTGCTCCTTATCACCATTCCTAGAGTGCAAACATTTCTTTGGGATAAACAGAAAACAGATGGTAAAAATGTCCCCACTTTTCAACAAAATATTCGATTTTTGATCAGATACGCCTGGAAACTTGAGCAGCAACACAGTATTAACTCTAAACACTGCTAAGTGTTTTAATCCACAAACAGCTGATTCTTTTAGAAGCACTTCTTTGTGGTGGCTAAACTGCTCACAGTCTGAGTACTTTGATTTACAGCTTTTCAAAAGGAGCTGTAAAAAACCTCTAGACAAACCTGTGTGCCCTGGACCATCCCTTAAAACCAGGCAGATTTTTTTTAAGGCTTTTTTTTTTTTTTTTTCCCCCCAGAAGTCGAGGTTTTCAGCAATGTAAATTTTACCCAGCGTTACCTTTCAGCAGGTTAGGAGTGCAAGAGGTGTAAAACATGAGTATTTTACAACATGGCCTATGGGCAGTGCCTACAGCACCAGGGAAGGAGCCTGCTAACACACGTGTGTCTATTCACCCTTTTGGGAGTCGTGTTTCTCAGTTTTCCCCTGGTAATCAAACCCCACTGCACTCTTGTCCACTCTGTCAGCCTGTACTCCGTACTTTCCACCAAAACCACTTGAGTAGTCTGCATTGAGAGTAAAGCACAATAAAAACAGCGTGAAGGCAACTTGTCATGGATACAGCATAGCCTAGCAATTGAGGGGAAAAACAAGTTATTTCAGAACTGAAGTATTATGAATGCTTTAGCACACAAAATTCAGTTTAATTTTAAACACAAGATAAGCAACATATAGCTTATGATGGCTCCCTTTAAATTTTTTCCCTATTTCCAACAGGGTGCAATATAGCAAAGAGCAACTCCCACTTTTCTTGACATGTCCTAGAACCTCACTTCAGAAAGAAAAACAGGACTCCTGATGACCCACTATTTCCTTGTCTTAAAACCTCATCAACTCATGAAACTGCTAGGAAATGCATTTTTTCCTCCTCTGTTCCACCAAACCCACCATTTGATTCACTGAGAACGTCATGCAGAGCTCTCACTAAAGAAGGTACTTGCCATGCAGTGAAAGAATCTACTCTATTTTTTATAGAAAATGTGCCCACCGAGGTGACCACCTCCCCACTTTACCTTTTTGGGAGGGATGCTTCTCAGTTTTGCCCTGATATTCAAACCCAACAGCTGACTGGAAGAGAAATAAAACAAGTGTGACAAAGTAAGGCATTAGGAGAAAAACCGCGTGCACTTCAGCAGACATAGAGCACGGCAAGATCCTGTGCCTTTCCAGAGTGCTCTGACCTTCTGGACTGGGAGCATCAATACCTCTCTAACTTATGGGCCATGTTCATTTACATGGTAATCCAGTGCATGTGTTCACGGCCAGGGTTTTGTCCTCCCTTGCCAATGGAAATTGTACCAGCAGCACACTGCAGTCTGGCCTTGCCAGGTCCAGCAATTCAGTATGACAGAAATCCAGCATTTCCATGCAGGGATTGTTATGCAGTCTTGGAACAGGACACCAATTTTCCTGCCCAGTAGCTCATGTTGTGATACAGGACAAGCCATCCCCAAGCATCCTACAGTATTCACACTGACCTTGTCAAAGAACACAAAAAAGCAGTATTTTAACATCTCTTTTCAGCTCTCTTTCCAACTCATCTCAACTTCCCAGGAGGGCTTTTTTCTACTCTGCTTTAAACAGTAATTTATCTCCCTAACACTCAGTGTTAGCTTCTGCTAACTTTCAAGAAGAGCAGGAACAGCAGCCCACACCAGCACCCCAAGGCACTAGAATTTTGCAGTTTTACATAAAAAAGAAAGAAATCAACCACTGTGGGTGGCTGCAGGAGGAGATGAAATCACTCACCTGGTCAACTCTATCAGTTTGTACTCCAAACTTGCCACCAAAACCTTTCACCGAATCCACTTGGGAGCAATGCTTAGAAAGTTTGGATTGGTATTCATGTCCAACAGCTGACTGGAAGAAATTGGTGAAGTTCAGAGACAGCAGTTCTACACGGTCCTGTGTGTCAGACAAAACACTGCACCAAGCAACCTGAGGGTGAGTTTTGTTACCAACATGCATCACTGCCACTCCTCCTGTTGAAACCAACTTCCCTGGAAATCCCTACTCACCCAGGAAGTCTCCACAAGGATGCTGCCATGCTACCAATCCAGCCTAGGCAAGGGAAGTGACTGCATTTTATGGGGACTACCTTATGCCCTGCATTTGCACCTCAAAAGCACAGGAATGAAAACGAGACGGGTACAGAGGGAGTCTTGACAGTGTTCATGCAGATTATGAAGTGAGTTCCAGGTGAAACACACAGCCTTGTGTTTATTTAGAGATCTGTTTTAGCTGACAGAGGACTGCAACAAATACAACAATACTGTTGTACAACAATACAAATACAACCAAAGCCAGCTGCCATTGGTTTATGGAGGCACCCAAGTCTCCTGCATAAATCACAATTAGGCATCTTCCTCCCATGCAAAATGGTATTGAACATGAGGAGATGCATCCACACCCGTGCCAAAGGTATCCCAGCCCTGCATTCTGGCCCTGGAAGCTGAGCTGAACAGACGCTGAGCTCCCTCCATCCCACAACAACTGGCAGGACACAGGGATATGTAATTACACACCGGGAAGTGCCTCCACGCAGCCCTTGCTAGTGTTACACTGACCTAGTGCTAGGGAGCCCTTCCAGCTCCTGGAATCGATGCTGGAGCCTCACACCTCGAGCAAAAATGCTTTTTCCTTGCCCAGTGCCAACACTGGGAACTGGCCAGCCCAACCTGCAACTCACCAGTAATCCAACATTGGATAATCCTATGCCAGGCAGCTGGACCAAGGTGAACTAATTTGAGGACACAAGGTGTCTGCACACCTAAGCACCTTGGATTTTACCAGTGTTTGTTCTTTTTCTTCCACACAGGGGCTGGACTGAACATGCCCAGCAGGTAGGGAAGCAAAGCATTACTGGCTGAAGTCACTGCCAGGTAACAGATCAAGGATGGCAATAACAGGACACTACTTTAACTCAAAAGCATTACAAAAGCTCCCTTCTTTTCCTGACCGAAACAATCACGCTCCTGTTCATTTTGCAGATGTTCTGTAGTACAGTATCTGTGGAATGTGATAGAAAAGGCTCCCACCTCCCTTTATTCTTCCCATTACATTTATGGAAAGTATGAAGCTCTGAAAATTTTAAGTTTTACGTGGTTTTACCTGATCTCCCTTTTGTTACACCAACTCAGGTGTAAGCGTAGTGTTTTCTTGGTGGTATCAGGACTTTCTGCATTTCACTAAATACCAAGCATTACAACAAAACCTCCTTTAGAAAAGACTTAGAAAAAATTTTTTTTGGTAATCTGTATTTCATAGTCAAACACCCTCACAGCTTTTCTGTACATTTTACACCAGCTCAGGAGGTATGGCACACAGAGTGACAGAAATGTTCATTTTAACTCAGCACCAAGGTTTTGCCCTAAATGCAGCAAAACCCTGCACCATGACAATGCTACAGCGACCTTGACTGAATGGCCAAGCTTTAAAGCCAAGCTTTAGGAGCAGCACACCTGCACAGATACCTGCAAAGGAGACATCTCAGCCACAAGGCTTCAGAACTACAGTTACAAGGGAGAAAGATTTATTACAAACAGAAATCATGAACACCTCCTGCCACCAGCATCACTCATGTGGGCATGACCAGCATGTTTTTCCCCATGATTAATTCTGACCTATGGGAAACACTGCTGACTTTTGTTCCTTTCATCTTCCCCACGGACACAGGTGAGGGATGAACTGCTGACGCTAGAGAGCAGCAGCAGAACAGGCCTGGTGGTTGAATCTGCTCAGCAATTCCTTTTCTCAGATTCAAAGGTTGGCCTACTTCAAAGGCCCACTGAGAACTGGAATGCAACTCTGGATTATGAGAATCCAGCAAAAATTTAAGGCCGTCAAGTTACCAAAAATACAGAAAACAAATAAAGTAAGAAAACTTCCTTATTTTGAAACGTTCTGACTCTTATTCTAACAGAACTCATGAAAGAAGCAGCCAGAAGTTGAAATGCCTATTTACCACAACTAAAGGAATTATACTAAAAATTATATTTTTTTTAACAGTGCAACATAAGCAGCCATCAACTCCTTACATGAAAAACTACCATATGATTGAAGTACAGTATTTTTAAATACTTGCATTATTTGTCACTGTTCAGTTTGTTCACAAGCTCCGCACTCTAATTTTAATGCAGCAGCACATCCTTTTTTCATCTTTTGGCAGTCTCTATCTATATGAATAGAAGAGCTGGCCCAGCATGCAAATAAAAAGATCACACTGGATTTATTAATGCACCAAGCCCTTTGCTCATTTAGAAACATAAATTTAAAAAACTTGAATCCTGACTCCAGGGGAATCCTCTCCAGACTTGGCATCAATCAAAACCATGTGGGGCCACTGCACACCCCAGAGCAGAGCCAGAACAATCTCAGCTCACACACAGAGTGGTGCTGGCCAGGCTTATCACTTCACTGATCACTTCATCCCAGGGAAGCCCCATCCACACTCACTTTATCCATGCGATCTTGTTCCACACCAAACTTCCCTCCGTAGCCATGGGAAGCTTTTGGTCCTGTCTGCAGCTCCCTCTCTTTAAGGTTCTGGTGTTCTTGGAATACATTCTCCCTCAGCTGATGAATACTTTAAAAGACAACGAAGCAGCAACTTTTACTAAGGAAGTTTCAGCAAGCAACTTCATAAAGACATAAAATATAAAGCTGACAAAGCTATCATCTTTAATTAGAAGCTGGATCATTTGTATTTTTCAAGTCCTTCCCATTTTTTCAGTGTACAAAACATTTCCTCATATTCTGAGACACTGGATTTGTCCCGCTGCAAAATGTTGTTTAAAAAAAGAAAAGAGACTGATGGTTTTAAGACTAATGTGAAAGGGAATTTTGCTATTTTAACAACCCTCTACCTAGGATTTGTGCCTGAAACATATTTTTTTTCTCATGTCCTAATTTAAATCCTTCCCAACACCTTCTATTTAGACGGCAACTTTTCAGAACAGGGATCATCTCTTACCACACAGTCCCTGTGGTATCAGGGTTAATTCTAACAGCACTGTACTGCAAAATAAAGACATAAGGAAACCTGCACCTCCTCTTCCCAAAGTGATCCCTTAAAATTTGCAGGAATTGAGCTGAGGGCAGTGCAGGCTATTAAAAGAAGGATAACCCAAAGTGTAATCTGTACTTTAAGCACTTCTCACCTGAGTTTTAAGCTTCCCCAGGTGTAATTCAGCCAGCAGGAATCCCCACTGCCCTCAAAATAGAGCAGAGTCACTGATCCCTGAAGTAACCAGAGTTCAGTCTCCCTCTGTTTGCAACATCACACATTTCCTGAAACTGCTTTAAAGTTCTGTTCGACACTTTCTGTAAGAAATACAGGATTCAGGAGATGCATCATTTCTGTTTCACATATCCCTCTGTGATGCACTCGTCACCATCAGAGTTTGTTACTTTGCCAAGGGTTTTACAGTTTGGCGGTAGCAGTTTTCTAAACAAAGTGTAAGAATTAAGGGACCAAACATTTCCTTAAAGTACCAAACCGGAGCTGCTCAGATCCCTCAGCTTCTCTCCTGGCACTACTGGCTCTTGCACCAAAACAGCACAAAAAAAACCCCTTTTCAGATACAGAGGCAGGAAAAATCACATTTTTCCAGTGACAAAGAAAGATTTAAGGGCCCCTACACCATATTTCTGCTCTTAATTTCAGCTCTGAAGACACTGAAGGATTTAGAAAGAGCAGCAATCTGGCGAATAATCAATCTTCTACAGGGACTCTTGTTTTAATTATGAAGACACAAGTAACTGAGATCGTGAGTTGATTAAAAGTCGCCTGGGACTGTGCCTATTAATACATTTCACGAGAGAGCTGCTTTACTTGATGTGCTCTTGGTGGCCGGATCCATTCACGGTTTTAGCTCCCCAGCGCTGCTCTTTCTCACTCACGTCATTCTGTGAAGGACACACATAAAAAGAGAGTTAAAAACCCAAAGAAATCACTAGTCACACGCATTTCAGAGCTCACAGCAAAAGCTTCCAGCAGTCAGAGACCACAAGTGTTAGAAAAGCAGCTTCACTTCTCCTCCACGCCAGGGACACGCTCCCAGCAGTTTATTTGGCCAAGACACGTCCCCCACCCCGCAGAGTTCCTCTGGAACTGTCCCAGAACATGCTCCTGGTGGATCAGTAAACCCCAAAAGCCATACCACAAAGTCTGGATCTGTCTCCCAGTCATCAGCTCCGTCATCCTGGCTGACAGACACGGTGTGGCCTGCAGTAGCCTTCCACATCTGCAATAGCAGCAGGAGAACCAGGGTCATGCTCCACTCACATGCCACCTTATTTGATTCGTGCAGGAGCCAACAGAGGAGATGCAATCCAAAATTCCCAATAAAGTATGTTATTTGACCACATCACCAAAAGCTTGACAAAAAAGTGATGGGCAAAAGCTCACCACCAAACAGGCTTGACCATTGGTGCTCAGCCTGTCTTCTCAAGCTGGCTTACAAACCTGTTTAACTCTCCCATCTGCACTGTAAGAAGATTAGGAGCAATTGCTGTTTCAAAGAGAACAAAGTCACCTTTCTTTGCTCAAATTAATGTGTGCCTTTTGTGCAGTCACTGCACTCAAAGACTTCTGCTCATGCAGGTTTCCAAGCCAACACGAACTTCCAAAGACTGGAATTCTGGATCCTGTGCATATAATTAAGGTGTAGGAATAGGTGATTTTTTTCCTCCAGACGTTAAAAATGGTGAGCACAACATTGTTCTTCACCTGCGTTACACCCGCCCAACCTCCTCTGCCGTGCAAGGAGTTTCAGCACAGTGACAGAAATCCCAACAACTCTAAGAATTTGCACACAAGCCAGACACTGCTCCAACACCAGAGAACAGGAAATCTGCGGTGAGACACCGTGCACACAAACTCAGCAGCACCTCGTCTGGCTTTCAGGAGAAACAGAGGGTGACTGCAGGAAGCAAGGCTCAATAAAACAGGCAAACAGTGACTTCTAGAAACAACGCCCAGCACTTTCAAGAGGTTAATGATTTGGAGCCTCTCACTTTCTGGAAACTTTATCCCCCGTGGAGTATCAAGTTGGATGCTTTTGGTTAACACTTTTGAATGCAGCTAGTTGTCCTGATCAGCAGAATTCCTGATCTTCCTGGTGCTAGTGGCTGGATTTTACATCCTTTACGTGAATCAAAACAAATACATTCTAGAAAGCAAAACTAAAACATCAAACTACAAGCTGCCTGTTCTCCCAGCTTTTTCAGAATAAACTTCAGAGAAAGGATTTCGTTTTTCTTTACAATTCAACTAGAGCTCAGTTTTTTAACATACCATCATTCTGTCCACTTACCTTTATCCTTGTAATTAAGAGCAGATTATAAAGACAATTATCACAGGCTATTTAATTCACACAAGCATAATTCAGTGGGCGGGATGAAAACTCACTCCCTCTTAAATGCATAACCAATAATCCCTGGATAAAGTCCAGTTTATTCTGTCAGGCTTGTTCTGCAGCCTGGCAGAACAAGCTGATGAGCCACTTTTATGGAGCATTTCAGAAATTTCAGGACTGGTAACGTGAGAACAGCTGAAAAACTGACAAACACCAGGGTAGCAAATGCTGGAGAAGACTGCATGGAGGGTGTGAAAGCAGAGCACATGACACCCTAAGAGTATTAGCAGGTTTCCCCTCATGTTTCTTGAGGCCTCCCATCTCCAAATTCCTCTGGCAGTTAAGGAACTAACCTTTACATCGTACTTCACATCCAGAGAAACCTCTGAGACTACGAGTTTAGAACCCAAGCCTTTAGAACACGAGTAGTTTAACATCATCCCTAAAATACTTGTCTAAAGCCTTCTCTCACATGATTGTGTCTGATTGGCCTACTCTTTCCTATCAAAATCCAATCTCTCACCAAAAAAAAAAACCAAAACCCAAAACCTTGGAAAGCAGAACC
Source organism: Tichodroma muraria (assembly GCA_013390105.1). Classification (NCBI taxonomy): domain Eukaryota; kingdom Metazoa; phylum Chordata; class Aves; order Passeriformes; family Sittidae; genus Tichodroma; species Tichodroma muraria. The sequence continues at coordinate 6,404 of WAAG01013831.1, read as the reverse complement.
CAACCAGCTCAATATGAAATTCAACATGGGTCCAAGTTCTTTCTAAGTTCTCCTAAGAGGGATGTTTTGTATCCATCCCTCTGTGCTCCACCACACTGTGCAAGATGTTTAGGAATAGAATTCCAGTGATGAGAGCTAACGCAGGGGTACCGTGTATGGTGAATTTCTATATACTTTGTGCCAAACACAACTTTTTTCCCTCAAATTCTTGTTTCTTATGCTCACTTGATTGACGTATTTTGTTCACTCAGCTGTGCTTGGACATTTCAAAGAACAAAAGCTGGATCCTTCAGTCTATGCTTCACTGCTTCCTCCTCAAGCTCTCAAAGCAATAGCGCAGGGAAGAAGGATTTCACACGCACCCCCGTGCAAAATCCGGAACCCACCACGATTCTTTGCAAATCATGCGCACAAACACCAACATTTTTCCACAGCTCAGCCCTGCACTCTTGAATTCCACAAGGAGCAAAGCAGCCCCAGCGACCAGGGTTCCCAGTCCACAGCCAGCAGGGATAAGCCTGGTTTCCGCCTGCTATTCCAGCACCGATTCCAGGGCAGAACGAGGAGAAACACGATCTATTCATGACTCACTGGCTCACGTGGTCATGATTCCTGAAGGAAGAAGCAAACGCTACGGTTCGAACGCAAACCCAGGCTAAATATATGCCTCGAATGTATGCGCTCCTCGGCGCTGCTATGACTAATCAGCACACACATCATCCTACCCAGCACCTTCAGCGGCACCCTCGGCGCCTCCCCGCTGCCCGGGGCCTAGGGACGGGCTCGGGGCAGCAGTGCCGAGGCTCGGGGCGCAGCTGAGGGGAGCCGGGCTGTGGCTCCCAGGCTGCCGGGGCCACACGGCCCGAGCGCGGCGCCGCGGGCGGGGGCTCTGCCCTGAGGGGCGCCGGCGGCAGCGGCACCACCGCTGTGGGGAGCCCCCGCCGCAGACGCTTCCCCTCAAGTTCCCAGCTTCGGAGTTTAAATAAAATTAAAAAAAAAAAGTAAGTTAATAAATCAAAAAGGGCACCGAGTCGCGACGCCCCCCCGGCTCTGCCTTGCGCTCTCCGGCCGTGCGCGGAACCCCCGGCCCGGCTACCCCGCAGCCCCGCCGCGCTTACTCTGCCTCTGCCGCCGCCTCCTCCTCCTCCTCGGCGCTGGCTCCCCGCCGATGCTTCCCGGGCTGGCGGCGGCTGCTGCTGCTGCTGCTGCAATTTCCGCTTCTCCCGAGCTCCCACTTCCTCTTCCCGGCTCCAGGTGGGAGCGGGACGGGCTCCGCTCCGCCCCGCCGGGAGGGGCCGCGCCGGCGGCTGCGGGAGCGCCGCCTCCGCCGGGAGCTGCGGGGTCCGAGCTGCTGCAGGCACGATAAATATTTATTTCTGGAGCCGCTCCCTCCCCCGTTTCTTTCAGCCTCTCAAAAAATGCACCATCAGTAGTTTTAAAATGGCCACGGGGAAAATTGCTGGTGCAGTTTTGAACATCCTTGCTTTTTTAATACTCACTTTTGCACCGTCATGCTTTGGAAGTCGCATCTACTCCGTCCCCAGGGGTTTCCATCACTTTTTATCAGTGGGCAAAAGGTTCCCCCAGAGCATCCAAATGAAACGGATGCCAAAATGGAAACTACGGGGTTTTGAAACACTGTGGTAGGAGGTACTGGTTTGTCCGCTGTTCGCGTCTTCTGGAGGAGGGGGAGAGCCCAGGGAACGCCATTTCTAGCGAATAAACCATTACAGATAAACACAGAAATTCAAGTTGTAACAGAGGGCAAGATGATAAAAAAATCCAGGTGAACACAAGAACAACTTAATTCCAGATGTAGCCAGTTCACGCCATAAATAGGCTCAGTTATTTTTTGGGGGATTACATACAGTGCTATTTAATCTATAAACTGAATACAGCGTATCTGAAAAACTGGGCTGAACTTTTTCTCAAAAAGTTGCTAGTGGAGAACATATGTGCAGAGAACCTCAATCCTTTAGGCATTACTTCTGTCTGTCCTGTGTCCTCTCGGGGTCTTCACTGTCCTCCATGTACAGGCAGGAATACCAACCACATTTATATATAATTTTCCACCCATCTGTTCCAATATCTCATATAAAACCAAAAGGTACTGCTACCTACGTTAACTGCAATTGCCCTTTCCCTCCCAAGCCCCCTACTATTAACAAACAATGCAAACAATGAAATTAATGAAATGTAGAATGGCTCGTGCACCAAAGCTACAACCCTGACAGTGGGAAGTGAAAAACTTTCCTTTTAAAGGCAAAGTGACGCTTTAGTTTCTTTAAAAAGAACCACCCCCAAACATATAGTCAATTTTCATTTACCTGCAAACTAATTTTGCTGCTTCTCCTTCTCAATCTTTAGCCTACCACGTTCCAAAACCAAATTCTGCTTTGAACTGATTTACCTGTTCTCCAAATCTTGGCATGATAAATCACTACTGCCCACAAGACACTGCTACAGCAGCTCAAAAGACAGAGTTAAAACATCTGTTTTGAGAGTCCCTGTACTTTAAACCTGCAAAAATTGCAAGTTTAAAGTCCACTCAGATAATTCTGAAGCACGCAGACAGGATGCGTACTTTAATTTTTACAGCTCTCTTTCCAGCTAAAGCCTTTAAAGACCTTTGACAATTTACAAAACATTGTATTTAATCAAGCATTATCTAAAGATCATTGCAATAGACCCAGCTGCCTCTTCTTCATGCACGGTTTCCTTTCAGGAGGGTGTGTGGGAGTCATTAAAACTGAGCAAGACACGTTTTTCTGGATCTGTCCGGCACAGCTCTGCTGTGTAACTCAGAAGGAAGTCACCACACGGTTTTGCCAGTTTGCGAAAGCTTTTGCCATTTCACTCATTTATTCTACCTCCCATGTCAGTTCCATATCAGTTTTTACAGCCTCAAAATAATAAATGCATTTTCTGTTCACATTTTACAAGTCTATCCCGCATTGGTTTCACTTTTGAGAAGCAACAAATACATGACTTTGAACACCTACTATCACATCAGTGACCAGCAATGCCTAGGCAAGGTTTCTCTAAACAGCAAAGTTTAGCTGAGCAGTGAGTCAGGATTTCCTTCTGCAGTTCCATTTTAGTTTTTTTTTCTAGAAACACAGATTCTCCGAGAATATAAAAGAGTCTGAAATGAATAGACAGCAACTCGTACAGACAAGCCAGACAAACAGAGATGCATCACTGAACAAGGTTTAGAGCATCCATGGCAGTGTTTCTCCAGGCATTCCACATGCTGCTGTTGATCCGGAGGACATGATGAAACACTCTTCACTACTGTTTCCATTATTCTGCAACTTTATCCTTCTGTCTTCTACTCAATGAAATGGTTTACAAATATATCAAAATGTACACAAATAGCCCTATCGTGACCTGATTTTGCACTGGTTCCCTCGACTCCTGTGTTTCTCCCCAAATAGCACTATGGCCATGATCTAATTTTATTACCAAAGCAACTGTTGCTGCTGTCTAGGACAGCACTTCCATCCTCACCATGTGGACCAGAATACACTGAAGTTGTGTGACAGGTCTGGTTTATTATTTTAAAAAGCAAAATCATAGCTCTAACTATGAGTAGAAGTAGGCAATAAAGCAGTTTTTTCCAGAAAACTGATATTAACGCATGTGAACTTGAACAATTCCAAAGAAAATGCCACATCTAATGGAGTATTTTTGCTACTGGAGAAAGGTCATCATTTGAAACCAGATCTACAGGGCAGCAAACAATCATTAAGATGCTTTATTGACAATATCCACTCACTGCAAAAGTTTCTGCTTGCGTACAATTAGATCGTAGATTTTCCACAGTGTTTTATTGGCAGTGGAAAATGCATCAGTACTTTATTGAAAGCAATAAATAATACTGTGATAAAAACAGTTCAAAAGTAGACTGTACATATTGTTACATAATCTGAAAATACACAAAAGATTAATAGAAAAACAGAACAGTAACAATGTATTTCAGTTTTACAAGCAAGTTAAAAGTGGAAAACAAAATAAGAAAAAAGACATGCTATATATATCGTTGCATAATAAATAATGCACCATCTGAACAGATTCTTGCTGGCTTTTTAATATTCCATTTACATGTGTCAGATACATTTTCTACTCATACAGTCCAAAATGGCTACAACCATCCAAATTAAAGTCCAGACAGGTCTTTAGAACAAGTTTACAAAACACATAGGATGACTTACATAAGAAAAGTAAGGCCTTTATTAGAAGACGCACTGCTTTAGTTTTCAGCCCATTGTACCTTCATCTTTCACTACTCATTTGACAGGAGGCTGCAGTGCTTTAGGATTGGTCCATTAAAACTCGTTCCACCAGCATATTTCCACCCAGTGTTTTTAAGCAAAAACGGTCTAGGACAAAAAAAAACAAACCTTTTTATCCC